>JAFFZR010009597.1:0-61833 GCA_018397195.1 Lethrus apterus | reverse complement strand
TGTCATCCCTCCTGACAACCATAAAGTAATTTTTAAATGTTTTTTTAAACAAAGCTGATAAACTACGAACTAATAAATAGAATATGCTGTAAATAAGAAGATACACCAAGCTTTGCATTTCAAAGTTTCGTAATATTCACACATTAAATAGAGAAATTACAAAATGCCATATTTTTAATAGGAGTTACCTATAGTTCCGTTCCGTTTTGTATATTCAAAAACGAGATGTCGGTTATGCTACTTTTATTTTTATTTTCTTATTTTCCAAACATCTTTTCCGTTAACATTAATATATTATTTAGTTTATAATAAATAATATTGCGTTCCAATCTTATTCTAATATTTAGTTTTTTTTGTGGAAAGAATGACAGAATACGGTAATTGGGATATAATGAAAATGCCATGAAACTTACATATTTTGATTAACGATGAAACTCAAGAAAGCAGTAATATTACATACAAAATATGGCATTTTGTGATCGCTCTATTTAATGTGTGAATATTATAAAACGTTGAAATGTATAGCTTGGTGTATCTTCTTATTTACAGTATATTCCATTTATTAGTTCGTAGTTTATCAACTTTGTTTTGTAAAAACATTTAAAAATTACTTTTATGGTTCTCAGGAAGGATGACAATATAAGAAAATTAAAAAATACATCAATATCTCGAAAATTATTAATTTTAACTACATATGTGGCTTATTCAAATTAATAGAAATTTTGCTTTCGACTAATGCATAAAAATATAGCGCTTCCATTTAAAAGTATGTTGTGTTACATATCGCATTTCTAATGCATTTACTATTATCACTAAAGATTCCTCTAGCGTTGCATAAAATTTCATGATCTTGCTGTATTTCGTTATTGAACTATAGGCATTTTGCCGAAGACCGTCAGCTGTCAAAATTTCCGAATAAAAGCAAATATCTTAAAAACGAATAGACATAGACAAATATTATTTTATACAAACTTATATTAGAATTACCTAGGGAATTGAAAAATGTAATAATATATAGGGTATTCCATTTAAAATTTTAAAGTTGTTCGTTGTTGCGCACAAACGAAACACTCCGTATAATTGAAAATAATTTTAGGTCCATAAATTCAAAAAACTTTTGTCTTAAAATGTTTGTTGTATTTTGCATAACAACGGAGATATCGAAGAATATCGCACTAGTGTTACACCCTGTATAATTAATTAATATATTCACTAAGCGAACACAAACAATCTGCACAATAATTATTGCTTTACATTTTACTTGAAGTTTATAAGACTTGCGCACTCTTTAATATATGCTGGTAATTTATTAAATTTGTGAGGTTAGTTTGTATAGTTAACACTGCCGTTTTTGCTGATTTGCGTTTAGGCTAAGATCAAAAAATTTAAGTATTTTTTCTTGACCTTTTTCAACAGAACTTAGATTCTTCCAGATTTTATCTAAATCGAGACTTTTATCAATAAAATGAGGTTTGGTATATTTTTTCATTTTTTAGTATTCATTTTCGAACGGAGTAGACTAATTTACAATAAAAACATTTGAAGGATATAACATTATTTTCGCCATTGACTAAAATGTCAAAATTTGATAATAAAAAATATAAAGATACATTGTCTAAGTGAAACACCCCGTACATAGTAATGCCGTGTTTTACCTATAAGTTTGTTCTTGATTATACATTCGTGTTTCGATTCGACTTGTAAATGTTTCCCGATCGACTTGGAAACTAAAATTTGACGAAACAAAACAACCGAACGAAAACAAAGGAAAGGTAGAGAAAAAAAAAACATAAACGAGAGTTGAGTCGAAAACTCAACTCGAAAGAAAACAGAGTGCATTGTATCGAAACATACCCGAGATTCCCCTCGGCCCGTCCGCTCACCCACGCGCCCGCCTGCCTTTTCCCTAATTAAAGTAATTATAAAGTAAGAAACTCGAATCAATATAACATTTAAATTAAAGAAACGGCGGGGAAACGCGAGATGAAATGTGCATACGGGAAACTGTGGATGAAGCGGGGTCGAGGCGGGTGGGGGTCGGACGCGAGGAGCGGCGAACGGCAAAGGGCGAACAAATAAAACAAAACGCCAGACGAGGGCGCACATTAAGAAACCCAACAACGTCTGCAATTGCGTCCTGAAAAAGAATAATTATGAATTCGAAATCGGCGACGCCCGGGAGAGCGAACGAGTCGTCTTTCACATATGCAAAAGAAGAGGATCGAAATTGTCACAAGCAGTGGCGTGACCCGTTTAAATTATCTGGAAGGCTGTTATAAAAATAAATTCACCATTAGGAAGACTCGTCGTGACTCCCCCAAATAATCCACTTATACATAAAATTTATATTTTTGAAATTTTCTAATGATAATCTCAATCAAGCCCAATTAAAGACTTACAAATGTCGAAAACGAATCCTCGAAGATTTTTATTTTTATTTTTTTTTTTTGAAAAAATTGTTTTTTCACATGTAATTTTTGATCTAATTTTCATCGAATTTTTGACTTTTCTCAAAAAACTTTTTGAACGACAATGTGGGTCATTTGCAGATTTTTGAATTGGTAACTTGTAAACGTGTAAACTTTACATTTTTACAATTTTAAATATTTTGGAAGATTAAAAATATTGATACCGCAAATATGTTACTGTGGATTTAGAAGTAGATTTTCTTGGGTTTAGATCGTTCGATTACAGCAAATATATATAAAAAAACAGTTTTAATTCTAAAGTACTGTATGAGGTTGGATTGAATTGGAGAATGTTGGATGAATAAAGATGTAGACATAAATTTGAATTGTGTTTAATTGTGTTTATTAAGAATAATGGAATATTGTTGAAAAGCAAACTTATCTTTGAAGATTCATATTCGATCTAAAATTAAAAAATTTTTAAGATTAAATTTGAGTGATGTTTAGACTTATGCAAATTTTGAACACAAATTTTTCCCTTGAATATATGTGTCATCGTGTCACCTACGATTCGTACGAAGGAATTGCGAATTTTGTAATAAACTCCCCCATTTCTGTGCCCATGGACTTGAATATGAAATAAGATCGCGGGATTTATACTTCACGTGTGGTGACGTGTCGCTTTACGCCCTTTTGTCAGTGTATCGGAGCGAGACGCGGAACGTTTAAAACGGCAAAGAATGCAAATAAGGCGAAAAGAGTGAGTCTTTGCTTAATTCGCGCGCACTCTTCCGTTTCTTTCGTGCCTCCGCGCCGTCCCCGCCGCCCCATCGCGATGCTAAGTTTTCGAGCGCCCCCGTCCCGCCGCCCCGCGCGCGCGTCACCAACTAAGGGTACAGTTTTTGCCACAGCCTCACATGCGCAAATGAAATCGATTAAAATGCGAGTTTGTGCTTTGAAGAAGAAGTATTAATGGCAATGGGTGGGGGAGATTTAAGGGGTTGCGATGGTGTGAGGCATCGCCGGAGCCTCGTTTCGAAAAGGGGGATGGGGTGGGGACCGGTCGAAGGAAAAGGGTGATCGCGCGGGCAGGCGGAAGTAGCTAAGAAAGTTGACTCGTACGTGTACGGCGCGGCGGCCCCGTGTATGTGGAGCTTTTTTCTTTAGATGGGGTCCGTCAGCCCAACTCCCCGCCGCACGTCCTTCGTTTGAATTTTAATTACGCCGGGACGCTCTTCCTTGTCGTAGCGCTCGTGGTGGAAAGAAAGATAAGATGGAATTAGCCCGGTTGTCTTATCTCCGTATTTATGTTTAGTTTTAGTTTATTATGCCGGCGGATTTTTATGGACTGTTTATTAAGGGACGTCATAATGCATTATTTGTTGTTTTTCGCTCGTCGCCGTAATTCTTAATTAATTTCTTTCGCAGCTCCAATGACGTTTTTTTTTTGCTTTCCGCGAGGATACGAAATTCGTCATTCTTTTTCTTTTCATCCAGTAAGCCATAATTCTCAAAAATGCAAATTCAATTTTTTAAAATTTTATTATTTTTATACGACCAGTTAGCTCGACGACAAACCAACATTTGAGAAGCTTGCGATCGTAAACAAATGAAAACTAATTGATCGATTCAAAAGTCATCATTATCATTGAAACTGATTTACGTATATTTTTCATCACATAGATACTCACAATAAAGATTTTAAATTTACGCCCAGTGATCGAAAATAAAAGTCTTGACGTTTTAACATATGGCAGACCTCAAACCCAAATCAACAAAAACCTCAGTTTCATCTTTACGCAAACGTCAGAAAAAAAAATTAACAATAATCTAATCATATTTTATATTTTTTGTTGATTTACATATCGCGGATTAATAATAAATACGTAATTAATTAACTGTTTAAACAACTAAATTTTTACATATTTGATCGAGGATTCGTATATAGAACTTTAATTTTTGCGAACATGTTTTTTGTTTGCTTTTAGGCTGTCGTTGGTTATTTCATACGAACTTATTCAACGTTCTGTGTTTTTAAACGTAATGATCCTTTTCTCTCGACCGTATAATTCATGATAATGGGAGAAGAATAAAAATAAAGGCCAACTATATGAAATATTTGTTTTAGGTTAGGTTGGATTGAGAGACCAAAAACACAAAATAAAACCAAACCAATGACAAAGTAAATCTAACAAAATCACAATATAAACCCAACATACATACAAGCCAACCTAACCTAAAATTCAAATATAAGGCGTATTTGCAAAAATGTTGAGTTCTTCTGGATGTATATTAATAATAATAATATCATTTATTGGTTCCAATAATAAATAAATAGAAGAAATAATACAAAATATATAAAAAGAACAGCAAAAAGGTTTAACTATTATAATTATAAATAAGGTTTGACTAATAATTATAAAAAAATTTTAAATGACGCCATACTATTTTGTTGATCACGTGACTAACCAGATATGATAAATTTGTATTTTGAAAGTCAATATTTCGAAAATTACCTCTAGAAATGTCAATATTGTCCAATTATATTGAGATGAATTGAAAAAAAATTAAGCAATTAAATATTTGTTTAATTTTAAAATCTCGAAAAATCTAATGATCAAGTGCTAATCTCAATGAACAAAAAAGAAAATTAGAAAAAACAAATGTTTGGAACAACAACAAAAAATTAACTAGATTTTGATCAATTGGGTTGGAAGCCTTGCAAAGCGAAAATCAAGATGGCTTAATTTAAAAGGACTGTGACTGTAATTTTTTGAATTGATTGTGAAATTAATCACATTAAAAACATGAATTGAACATATTGTAGGATTTTCACTCCACAGAAGGAATTTGAAAATCTAACAACTTAACCAATTGATGAATTATAATTCAATTCCTGTAGATTTTGAGAAAAAAATCTTAAGAATCAACATAAAAATGCGTTTATTTTGTCATTTAATACAATTTATTAAAAAACATTTAGTGACGCGAAATATTCAATCCGTTTCCATAAATCATCCCCGGTTTCTTTTCCAATCACAAACACGTACGCGTTCAGAAATCATCGCATTATTTACGAGAATACGTTATTCCCCATGTCATAAATAAAGTCTCTCGGCAAAAACGGGCCTTGACGTAAGTCCCGTCTAACTTCGCGTTCTTTGATTAAGGGGTGAATGTGTACCGACGCTATTCTTAAAACTTTAGACCGTACCCCTTCCTTTTCTTTAGAGAGCGCGCGGGGTCCGCGCTCGCACTCTGTCGCACCGACGCGTTCTCGGCGCCCTTCGAGCGAAACGGCGCGAAAAGCTCGCGGGCATTCTTCAAGACTGTTTCAGCAATCGTTAAAATACCGGACCGTAAGGGTTATGTTTTACGAGCCGTTTTGTGTGTGCACGCGCGTTTTGCAAACGTTGCACTCAGATTCAACGGACCGGGTGCAACGAGCTGCTGACTGCGTTCAGCTTCCTAATTGTTTGTATTTTTTTTCCGGATGTAAAGATGTTTATATTAAAAAATTAACATCATCTAATTATGAAAAAATATTCTTTTCAAGTAAGAGTATCGATGCATCAATATTGCAATAATAATAATAATGTATTTATTGATCCAAAATACAAAAAATTATACAAATTTTTTTGTCCTAGTCGTTAATGAATGCATGAATGGCTTGACCCCCCCCCCGTGGGGATAGCGCCCCTACTAGCTTTCTAGATCCAATTTTTGGAGTAGATCAGTCCCCCTTTTTCTCTATGTTACTTTTTACATATCTTTCGCCTTTTCTTTCTATTTTGAGCTATTGTTATCCTATTAGCTATTCCTGCCCTAATCGTTAATAATCAATATAATCAATATAAAAAAACTGTGAATTCAAAATTTATTTGAACCAATGGATTATTTTCCATTCCAACCCAATCCAATGAATTACAAACTATCCAAGCAAATTTATTTTTGTTATTGTTGGTATCTCGCTTAGCTTAAGAGATGCAAAGTCTATTAAATGAGGTTGCCTAATTGCCTAATTTGTTGCTCATTAATAATTAGCAAGGAAACCTCAATCTACCTTCTTTTGTTTTTGAGATATTTGAAAAAAACTGAAAAAAGTGATTTTAGTTTTGTGACCGTAACTTCCTTATTTATAATTATTTTTAAATTCTGTAAATTTTTATTGCGCGTATTATGCAATTCTTAGAAAGTTCGTGCAACGTTTCGGTTTTGCAAAATCATCATCAAGTTCAGATTTTTTTTTTTTTTTGAACACAACCATGTAATAAATGAAAATAATAAACGTAATACGTAATACAAAAACCAAATATGCTTATTTTCGAAAGATGCTTTTCACTTCGAATAGCCAGTTCTCCTTCAATATCGACAAAGAATTTTCATGTATAGTGATAGAAAAAAATTTCCGGACAAGCAGCAGAATTTCATGTATACATATACAGTAATGGAAAAACGACCACTCTTTCAGAATATATATACAGTAATGGAAAAAAAAATCCGGGCAGGCACTGTTATCAATAAATGGATGCAGGGCGTTCTACGGGTTAGGCGTTTTAAGGATTAAATTCTTTGTCGAATTTGAATAAAAACTAACGAAAAAACCTTTGCCTGACGTCCGACGGCATAGAAATTAGTGGCTAAGTTCCAAACTATTACCGTAGTCGGGCGTTTTTCCTAGGATAGAATCATATTCGCTGAAAAAAAAATACTAAACAAGAATAAAGAAGTTACGATGAACATAAAATCTTTTTTTTTCCAGTTTTTTCCAAATATCTCAAAACAAATGAAGGTATGTGAAATTATTAACGAGCAACAAATTACTCAAATTTGTCCCAATTTAACCGCTTTGTATTTCTGAAGCTAAGCGAGATACCAATGGTGAGGAAGTTAAATGGGACACCTGTATATGGCTTGACTCAATAAATCATTATTATTATTATTATTATTATACAAGCTGTCTCGTATCTTTATGTTGAAATTCGGGGAGCGTAAACTAGATTCAATTCTAAGGGTGAAAAACACAAAAGTGGTAGGTTTATTTTTAATTGTTTCAGAGATACAGGATTGTGAAATTTTGTTATTTTTTTTTAATGACAAACCACAGACAAAATTCAAAATTCTAAAAAAATTATGTTTATTTGCAATTACATTTCTCCCAACGGTCTTCATCCCTTAAACATATGCAATAAGGTCTTTCATACAATTATAAAGCTGTAATCCGTCCTTGCGTTTCTACGTATCGATTCAAAACCACATTTTCGCGTGGAAATGAAAATCGCAACAAATCAAATTATTTTCCCGCATGGCTTTTCCGAGCGAACGAGAAGAAAACGTCCTCGACGATCCGTCGCGATTATCAAAACACGCGACCGATAAAAACGCGAATCTTTTCGTATCGCGACTCGAATATCAAGCAAACCGTGTAAATTGAAGCTTCGACGACCGCCGGAGCGAGAAAGAAGTCGACGTCGTCCGTCGTTGATTAGTCGCCGTAACACAAGAACGTACGCAAGACTTACTCATCAAGTGCAGGAGCGCGCGAGCGAGACGGCGACGGCTCATTAACGCGTGCGAGACGGAGACGCGACGACGACGAAATGAAGAAATTCTATCTACATTTGCGAGAGAAGTTTTCTTTGGGCTGTCATGCAAAAACCTCCCTCTTTTCCGAAGGACGGGGGCCAGTCGGTGGGTTCGACGAGGGGGTGGGCGACGCGAGAAGGGTTCGACCCGACACGTAACTAACCCCTTTTACAATGCCGTGCAAGTGGTGACAATAAAAGTAATTCTTTTCTTTCTTACATATATATACGTCGCGCTTGGGCGACTTTACGCGGCCCCTTAATTGTAATTTCGAAAGGTTTCCTTATCACTTAAAATTTTATCAATTTACTTTGATGTTAACGCGACGGAATTTATTCAGTAATGTGAATGCGAAGACGAGAACGGCAGAGAAAAAAAAACAAGGTGGAGTTCGCACAAAGGCACGTTCTTGCAAATTAACGTCGCGAATTTTAAGATACTCGATACATGAAGGGAATACGTACCCGTTTACCTATCTGCAAGCTTACCCACACGGGAAAAATAATTTCGGTCGGAGGCTAATTACGGATCGATACGATTCATTTTGAACTTTACACTCGAGCTTTACGGAGCTTTTGATCTGTTAACTACGAAAGAATTCGAAAAAGTAATTATTTGCGAAGACCAAATAACTTCAAACCAAATAATTCTGAAACTTGAAAAAAGAAACGAAATGTTTGAAAATATACAAGGAAATAAGGAAAGACAAACCGATATATAATCTTAAGCAGATAAAAATACATACTAACAAAAGACATAGCATCCTTATTTTATTATAGACTGTATGATCATTTCGACAACAAAACAGTCATCAGCTGTCAGAATAATTCTGCTGATGAAATCGAAATCGAAATCGAAATGATCATCTTTTATTAATTTCAACCACAAATAATAAGTATATTGAATTTTAAATCCATACTGATATACGTTTTTTTTTCAGTCACAACATTCCAACAGCGACAGCCCTGAAGATGTCCCTTGCCACAGTGGACGAAACGTAGGCAAATAGCAGCCAACAACGAACGCGGTTCCATCCCGGAAGCCGAGAATTTATTTCAATTTACAACGGCCGCAGAAGCTTACGATTTACGTTACGTATTGCTGAACTTAAAAAAAAAAATGATAATTATTCAAACTATGCGTCCATACTTTCACAATTGACATCATCATTTTTTTTTTCTTCACTTTCAACTCGTACATACTGTGGAATAAAGTCATCTCGTATTTCATTTGTTAAATTGGTAAAAATTCACAATATCGATCGCCTACGTGCGTCCAATTAGGCTTTTTTTACCCGTGGATGAAAATCCACTTGAAGGTGAACGCGACCCGAGATCCGGTAATACCTCTCACCACACACGTGCTCCCATTTCGTTGGAAAAGTTTACTTGAGCTCTAAATGCCGTTCGCCATTATGTGAGTTTTTAAGTTTTCAACTTAATAGTGGGATTTTATAAAGAACTTCTCCGCGCGTACCTGATGTGGAATTTTTAACGTTTAAAACTTGCATGCATATCGTCCGTACACAACTTTAATGCGACTCGAAAGTATTTAAGTCCATTATGAGCGTTTGGTTCGTCGCGTCGTCGCGGTCCTCCCACCCTTTCCACAAATGGAAAATTAATTCCCTGAATTTTTTATTTTCATCGAGGATTATTTCGAAGTATGAAAAATAATCTCGCAGACTTAATAACACATCGACTGAAATTAACGCCACATTGTTAATTAGATTCGCGCAAATTGTAAATTAAAACCAACATCGTCGTCGTCGTGGCGGTGGCGGTGGTGATGGTGCGCGCAGCGGTTGAGTGGTGCACTATATTTGGCGCAGACGGCGGAGCGAAAAGCATTTTCCAATAAAATTACTGGTCGACCCAAGATGGAAATTAATTTTTATCTGCATATATCTGAGAGCTTGTGAGAGTTCTTCAACGTAGCGCGAACCCTCAACGAACAGGAGAGGCACATCGACGAGATCGCAATCCAAAATGAATTTCGGTAATTTTTGAAAATCTTCGTCGAAACTTAACACTTTCCATAATCGGTGACCATTAATGAAAAATTGAATAATGAGGATAACGGATAAGTTGGGAAATAAACAAACATTTCCGTGATAAATAATCAAAATTTTTTATCAACGATATCAAACCAAACCCAATTCAAAAGAACTTAGAACTTAAAATAGCGCCCATAAAATATAAACATGAAGATAATGAACCACGAGCTTGACCAACATTGATCCTCTCACACTAGTTGCAGACTAACGCTAGTTTCTTGGTTACACCCGTCGTCAGTACAGCTCCTGTGTGAGTCGGTCAATGCATGTCGAGTTAACAAATTCAAACAAGTATCTGCAGTTGCTTTTCTCGCTTGATGCACGAATTCCACCTAATTGTGAGAGACCGAAGCTTTAGGTAGCCGTCTGCTTTAAAAACTGAAAAACATGAAGGTGATTCTTAAAAATGAGACGTTGCATAGTAATTGTAACCACGAGATAAAATAATTCATAAAATCGGACTCGCACACTCCAAAGAGATTTTTTTTTATATAACTTTATAACATGCAAATTTTCGTAAACTACACACGAATAATATTTTCGTCTAACTCCACCTGCCGGTGAGAAGCCGTAACATCTGGTGGCTGCCTGCCGCCCTAATAGGTACACGTTTGCTAAACGACGAGCATTGACCACTCACAGAGCCGATTGATGACGGGTAATAACTGTATTTGTATCTTTCCATTTTTAGCCACGCTCTCACGAACCTACTTCCTTCTATTTTCTTTCTCTACAATCTCTGTAATTGGGTTCGATCTGATGATATGACAGAATAAAATAATAATAAATATCCACATGAAACTTCAAAACATTGTCTAAAAATAAAAGATTTACACCCCAATAAATAAGACAATTTAAAATGGGTGTTTTTCTTGTTATTTCATCTACGAAACGGCCTAAAATCGAACGTGCCGGGGTGTCCGAAACAATTTCGAAATCCGCACGGGAAACAAACGCGAAAGGGTTGCGAAGCGCGATGCGGAAAAGTGGGGTTAGCGGAGCTTTCGCCGGCTTAAATCCTCTTTTTATGCGTTCATTGAATTTTCGGGATTTTTAATGGATGGGGGGTCGGGCTCGGCAATTAGGATTTTTATGTTAATTGCTTGTGAGCGCGCGGGGCACGATAAATTTTATCGTTTT
This sequence comes from Lethrus apterus, assembly GCA_018397195.1. Taxonomy (NCBI): domain Eukaryota; kingdom Metazoa; phylum Arthropoda; class Insecta; order Coleoptera; family Geotrupidae; genus Lethrus; species Lethrus apterus. The sequence goes on along the minus strand of JAFFZR010009597.1, from coordinate 50,643 downwards.
CACGCGAAACGTTCGTTTTATTCGAGGAATTCGCCGCCCCAATTTTACGTAGAGTTTTAAGGTTTGACTTCGTCGATATCGAGGAAAATTTTTCTAATTTTCTTGCTTTAGGTTGTTTACCAGGAGCTGTAATTAAAATTATACATTTATTTTAAATTAAATTCTAATGATGTTTTAATTTCATGTATTTTTTAAAGTAAAGAAACGTTCTCATCGATGCAAGGCAAAGAAAATATCCTTTTAAAATTTGCTCGTCCATGTAAGACGCAATTTAAATTAAGAGGACGACGTGAGACTACCATTTGCTTCAGCGAACGCCTCATATACGTCCAGGCGTAAAATGTTTTCCCCACGAGGCGCGACGCGACGGGGAAAGCTAATTAAAAAATAAAAAAAAGTGCTTGGCATGTGTGTCTTCTCCGCCCTTCTTCCATCTCTTCTTCTTTTAAATACGCGTCTTCGTAAACACCGAGCGAACGGCGTCGGGTTCCCCCGCACCGAACCCCGCGCTCATTTCCCTTCGGCGTTCTTTTGCGGGGCTCATTAAGTCTTGTATCGATCCGTGTCCGGGGGTCTTACACTCTTCCTCTACACTTCTTCTTCTTCTTCTTCTTTACGTCGTGTGAGAATTTTAATATGCGGCGCTGCGTACGCGCCACTCATTAATGCCAGATTGTTGGAATGTAATAGGACCAGTCCTGCGGTTCGTTTTGAGCTTTACCATTCTGTCGGACGGCTTTCGACGACGATGTGTTTCGTCCTGTTGTTCCGAAAAACAAAACAAAATGTTATCTTTTAATAAATAATTTAAAATATGCTATAATTTAAATTTTTAACATATTGCGAATCAGCGACATTTTACACAATAGACATTTTATGTACTAGATGTTTTATGCAACAGACTTTCGTGTTCGATTTGCTGTAAAATCTTCATGTAGGGATTTTTTGTTACTTTCCACTTTTATTACTGACGTGAAAGTAATACATCATTTCATTAAATTTTGTGTAAGCTTCATTATTAAAACTCAGGTAAAGATTTGACGCCCAACGTGGGGATACAATATATAAATAGTGTGCATAATATGCATTAGTTTTGTTCGTTTTTTTTTTTTTTTACTGAAGTTTGTATTGAAAACAGATTGAGAGTTTCAAGTACAAGAAATTTGAAAATCTCATTAAACCGATACGATAGTAGAAATATTAATTTCTGATAAAAATAAATCCAACCTCATTTTCAGATAGATTATTCAAGCAAGTTATTTACTAAAATCGTTAAAAAAAAATACAGTAAAAAATAATTCGAAAACATGAAACAAAAAACCGAAATTTCAAAAAAAAAATTAAAGCAAGTGACAATTTTTTAAAAAATTTCCTCCTTCGTTTTTTCAACAGAAATAAATAAATCCTGGGAAAATCTTATCTTTTCATTTTGTTTATGTTTCTTCAAGAAAAAAATTTTCAGATTTGAAACATAATTCCGAATTCTAACAAATCAGACATTTTATGCAAACTTCATTAATATTAATTTTTTAACAAAAAATAACATTCCATTGAAATTTTTTTTAGAAATTAACTATTTAGCAAACCAAGTTGAGAATACAATTTTAAACCTGTTTTTCTAAAAAATCCAACTTTATTTTTAAGCAAGTTATTTTCCAACCACACTTTTAAAAATAATCACAGTTTTAAAAAACCAGTTCGAAAACGAAAGCAAACATCATAAAAAAATCTAAAGAAAGTGACTACTGACAATAAATTTTTTTAAAGAAGTGTTTTTACCAACATATTAAATCCAAGCTCATTTTCTGAAAATTTTTTACAGATTTTCCAATTTATTTTCCAAAAGAACACGAACGAAATACAAAATAAAATTCCAACTCTGAAACGAGGTTGGATAATTTGCCCCCGAAAATTTACCTGAAAATGAATTTAAAATTGTTATTTTTAGGGTTTGATTTTTTTGAACAGTGACTTTTTGAGCTGATTTTTTGAGCTTCAAATTTTCGAGTAATAAGCTTGGAGAATTAGTGAAAATTCTTTGAAAATGAGGTTGGAATTATAGCCTGCCGTTTTGAAAATTAAAGGTTGATTCCAACTTTATTTACAAACTAATCCAACCTCATTTTCAAACAATACTGTATTCAAAAAGGTAACATAATCACAGGATATAATTCCAACCTCAATGTCACAGAAATTTTCGCCCATTTTTCAAATTTATTATTTTACTAAAGAAAATTTACTCTCAAAAAATCAGTTTGAAAATATCACTTTTTAAAAACAAAAAAAAATCCAACTCAAAAAATGACTCATTTTCGGGTAATTTGCCAAAAAATTCAACCTCGATTCAAGTAAGTTTTCACCTCATTTTCAAGTAAGTTTTCCAAATCTCGTTTTCAGGCAAATAATCTAAGTTCATTTTCAAGCGAATTATTCAACCTCGTTTTAAGGCTAATTGTCCAACTTCATTGGCAGGAAAACATCTTATTTTTTGGTAAATTTTTCAAACTCATTTTTTTATAAAAACATCATTTTTAAACTAAAACTCAAACCTCATTTTTTGAGGAAACACAAAAATATACAAATTATAACAAAAATTTGACATTTAAAATCCTGAAAAAAAAAGATATTCAAACCATCATAAAGTTCAAAAAATATGAAATAATATTTTGTGTTTGCTTTGATTTTTCGACGAATGGTTTCATCAATATCTCCTCGTACGAACATCGTCTTGCGTGTACATCATTAGCTAAAAGTCGAAAGACAATGCCAAGAGTATTGATACATTGGATCGACCACACATTAAGATGTAGGATATTGATGAGGTATGACGTGGAGCGCGCGGCATGGCCATTGTTCTAACGGGCGGCGGCGATGCCAGATATGCCCGTGAGATTGTTTATTAAGATGACATACCACAATGAAAGCCGACACGATAAGTCAACATAATACACGCATTATTCTTGTGTACGTTACGTAACAATAACGTATCGATTCAATTAATTCTCCGGACGAACAAAATGTTATTTAAACGAAAAAAAAAATCCCCAGAAACTGTTTTAATCTCGACGCGAAAGCCACGACTTTCATACATTTTCATTCTTTTCGACGGACATTAAAACTTATTTCCCTCCCGCGTCCACCCGAAGCCAAATAAACAAAGGACGACGTTACTTCGCCTGTACTTTCAGCGCGCATTGTTTACAAGAATTAATACGCTAATATTTTACTCGAGTTTGAAATATCCGAGGACACTCGAGGGTTGGTTTCCTCATCCGGTCAACCGCATTTCCTCTTCTGCTACAAGAGGTAGGCGCTCTCGACGTCGACTCGCGGACGGACAAAATCGTACAAAAATCATCCGGATAATAAAGTTTTTCTACGTCGGTCGGTGTCGGGGGTCGCGCGCCATCGACGCGATAAATTTCACCTAAGCGCACTCTTACCTTGTTTATTAAAGAGTTATAGCCGTTATGTTTAGAATTTCCCGTTTTCGGTGATTTTATCTCTTATATGAAAATTCACACAGAAAAATTATTTTTCTGAAATGAAGGAAAAATTGATCAAACAAACAAATTAAACAAAATGGACATTGGTAATAAAACAATAAATTTACATCGTATTCAGAAAACAATTCTCAATGATTACGGTATGATGTGAAATAAATACTAAATGTGGCATTCCGCAAGGCACAGCATTACACCCTTTACTGTTTATGTATTTATTTTGTAAATGATATATTAAAATGTATTGAAAATTCTGGGGGTCCCCACTGAACCCGACGTTGTTCGTTACGTTACAACCTGCGTCGATCAATCAGAATTAAGCTGACGAGTATTAAAATGCGAAACCAACGGATCACAAAAAATGATAAATGATAAATTATAATTATATTACATATAGGTACATATTTTTTAAATCAGTCAGTACATAATTAAAACTATTTTTACGAGCGGAATGTGAGCTTATATTTTTAAAAAAATAAATATTCGTTTATCTCATTTCTTTAATTATTGGATTTGTTCAAAAACTAAAATAAAAAACTCTAACTACTAGCATTTTCTGCGGCATCTCTCTCTTGCGCTCGCTTACACGCCAGTCGTCCTTGCCCTTCTTTCTTTCTTCTTATTTCAAATGTTTAAACAATTGCTTTTCTTAATATTCAACTCATTCTATACAAATATAGCGAAATTCCTCAAAACGTCAAAAGCTTCGCCAAAAACGCACTTCAAAAAAACTAAACTGAAAATCCCGAATTACGACATCTTTTTTTTATAATTACGTCATTAGACACAACTACCTTCGATCCAGTCCATCCTTTCATTTATTTCGACGGCGAAAAAAAAACGTTCGTAAAAACCGCGTTTTGCGACCAAGTTTCGAGTTTCGTCGACCCTCGACATTTTATTGTACGTCGAACATCAAAAACAATCGCGCTCGAGTGGTTGAAGTCTCGTCGACGACGACGACCGCGATCCGTAAATAAAAACGTTCCGAATGCGAATCCTCAATTACCGCATAAATGCATAAGACCAAATTAAAATCTCTTGCATGTAATCCCACATTATATTGGGATAATTATTTATAGGGCGCGGGGCGGCCGGAGATGCGGTCACATTTGAATTCGATGACGGTACGCAGCGCTCGCGAAACAAATGCGACGACGAAGCGGTAAAAAAAAATCTGCTTGTATTTGAAACGGTTTCTAGTCTTGGTTTTAATGCTTACGCTTTAACAGGAAATGGATGAAAATTTTTCAACAACGTAGTTACAAAGAAAATATATATGTGCTCGTTTGAAATTACTTCCGTTCTAATCGGAAGTAATTTAGCTGTTGACTCCCTAAAGGTATCCTTCAGAAAAGCATAAAAAAGGTCACAGTCTCCATTTACTTGGTGGTCCGCCCTTAGCTCTCTTCCCGATTGTTTCCATACTTAGGGCCATCTTATAACTTTTCGTTCCTCGTTCTTAGGACAAGTCACATCCATCTTAGTTTGTGGTTTCTCTTCATTTATTTGCCTCACATTTTTATCGTTGATTTTAGTCTTATTCGTCGTTTTCTTCCTCCCATTTTTGCAATATTTTTTTTAATATTTTTGATTTCCTCCCCCAGTCGTTGATAGTCATCTAGCTAATCTCTCCCCTTCGGTCCTTGATTTTTGTATTCTTTGATGTTCCCTTCCTCCCATTCTTTCCAAGTTTTGCTTGTGTTATTGGCCATTGCATTAGCGTAATGTGAATTAACCATCTCAAATTTTAACCAGATATTATGGAAAGTGTAAAACTTTCCACAATGTCTGGTTTTCTGTACAATTATCGATTGTTCCTATTTTCCAACGATTATTTATTTTTTCCCTTGAATATTTTTTTCCAAATAGTCTTCTATATGATCGACTTCTGTGTAAGTGCAAACGATTGGAGCCCTAAACCCATGAAAAACGATTAAATGCTAATCGACGAACGACTTAATCTCTTTAAACTTCCTGCATCGAACGTCTCAATAAAACGAAGAATCAACTCACGACAAACACAAACATTTTGTCTCCGAATGGTCGAATCGCGTTAACGAATTAGTTACACGTGCTTTTTTCAAATGGTCGCTAAGGCCATGCCGCCGCCACCGCACCGATACTCGATTACGAACGGTTTATTTGTTAAGCGTCTTAGGACATTTACACCGCTTATTGTGTCCCTTACGGATTTTACGATTTTTTCTTCGGCGACCGCGTTTCCTAATAGAGTGTCGTCTCTAATGCGATATTAATCGCCGCAATTAACGGCGCTCCTCTCACACGGACGACGACTCGATTACGTTTAATCCTACCGCCACACTTTAAAACATTTCGACGTTGGATTTTCCTTTAATGTTAAATGACGTCGAGGTTTTTAGAGTAGTTGCTTAAAAAATCGGTTTACCGTTATCTTATTCGAACAAATAGCAAATTTCTCAGTTGTGAAGGGGTTTCCTCGCAATACAAAAAATTTCATGTCAATTTCATGTCAAAGGTTAATCTTTTCCATTAATTATATTGTAAATCTAATGAGTTATCAGCTCATTGTAATACGAGCCTTCAACTTCAAATAATAATAATTTGATTTACTATTATTATTATATATTTTTTTCATTATTATTATTTATAATAAAACAACTTATTACATCATTAAAGGTGATATAAATGCACATTTATTTTACAAAAAGTTTTAAGATTAGCAACGTTTTTTTTCTTCAAAAAATGAGCTATGAGTCATCGATTCCACGATGATGACTATGACTAGCTCATGATAGAAACCCAACTTAACTTCAACAAACCCAAATGATAATTCGATAATTTCCGTTTGTGACGCGACGAATCTTTGACTCGTTTTGTAATTCCATTTGAAATAAATAGGGTTTGTGTTTACGAGATTTTATTAATATTTTTAAGTGAGATTTCACTCATAATTTAAAAATTGTGTCATAAATCCAATCAAACGAGTTGTAATAAAATAATTGTATGGATTTTTGAATTTTTTTTTTTTTTTAAATCGAATTTTCTGATATATACATTGTAAACTTGAATTTTATTATTGATTGTAATTTTTTTGGTTATTTTAATGTAAATAGTTCTTGTGTAACAGCTGTTTGGAGCAATAATTTTTATTATTTCCTTTTAAATTTGCATCAGAATTTCAATGGCGCTCTGATTAAAGAAAAATAATTAGCGTCGTGAACGCACGCACGCAAAACGAAATCTTTTACGAGGGTTCGAAAGATTTTCGAACCCCTTAAAGAAATTAGTGCGTGAGGTGCGTTGCCCCCGCGCGCCCCTCCGCGTCCCCATCCGCTACGAAACGCGAAACAAAACGAAAGAGACGCCCTTGCGGAAAAGATGCGATGGAAGCGGGATGGTCGTTCGACCGCCGCCACGTCGCGCAATTCTTAAAGGGTGAGAAATCTCCCTTTTTGTTCTTATCGGGGCCCCCGTCCTTCCCATTCGCATCCGGCGAGAAGTAAAAGGAGACGCTCCACATACATTATTGTCATTTCTCATTTGAAGCGATTATCATTAAAAATATTAATGGTCCGACATTCTTCATGCAAGTCTTAATTTATACGGCGTAAATTTTCTATGCGTACTTTTCGCGGATGAGTAATGACTTCGAGATTATTTCCTTCGGCGTTGTGTGAGTGCGCGATTTAAGGTCGGCGGGGCGCGCGCCGGAATACTTCAAGTTGGCGACAATTAGGGACTTTTACGCGCGGAATTTTATCGTTGGACCGAAAACGAACTTATCGATCGTGTAGTTCCTTCCATTTAAATTAACTTTTATTAGAATGGGGGAGTGGGGGAGTTGACAAGCCACTCTGTACAAACCATCTTCATAATGAATCAAACATTTAGACAATAATGCATTTGTTTGTACCACAAAATTAAATTATGACGACTGGAAACGAATAATTTAAAATTAAAAAAAAAATTCTTCGATAAATGGAAGAAAGAATTTTTTCTCTGGCCTAAACAAAAATTGCTTTTTAATTTCTTTACAATTTCCCGTTTCTTCCTTCTTCCAGTCTCAATCAACCAACAACAAAAAATTGAAATACCCCAACCCCCGACAAAATAAACCTACCAAATTGCAAACAAAAAAAATCGTAAAGAATTCCAAACAACTCGAAGTGGCGTTTCTCGTAAAATTTTCTCCGGTGTATTATACAGGCCCTTTGTGCACACCTACAATTAGATTAAAACATTAATTTCCAAGTCGGGGAATTAAAGATTGTCGTTCATCGGCGACGCTGGAACTGCTACGAGGGCGCGAGTGGTTCGCCGGGCGAACTAAAGAAATTATCGAAGTAAAAAGGGTTGAAATCTCGTAAGGGTGGATTTTAAGTTGTTCTTCTTCGTCTTCTTCTTCGGAACGGCGTTCGGCTCCCTCGCGCCACCGCCAATGAAAGGGATTATCGCTCGAAGTTGCCATGCACGCCAGATGTAGATTCTTACGTGTGTTCGGAAAAAGAGCGCGGGCAAACTTCGGAAAACGTCGAAGAGAAAATAACGCAATTACGTACCGCTGCGTAATTAGAAATGCCAGCGCCTCCTACGACTTCGATCGGAAACGTTATAAATTTAGAGAGTTGAAAGGGATTTTTTTTTAAAGGAATCGTTAATTTCGATAATGGATCTTATACAAATTTTCGGTAAGTAATTTTGGTTTTTTTAAGAAAGAAAATATTTTGGGGGAAAAATTAAAATTCTGATATTTTTCTTACAAGAAATGATACAAAAAAAAATTTATAAAATTAGAAAAAACGTTATGAAGTTATGGATGAAACAAAAGTCAAAAATAATCAATTTAGCAAGTAAACCGGCGGTTGGGACGCCTTTACCACTACTTCTTTAAGCCCCGCCCTCTATTGTGATATCACGGGTGCGAAAGCCTTGAACGCGGTAAACAGCTCTGAACAGCTTTGAAAAGCTTTGAACAGTTCTTGAACAGTTTATGAACAGTTTGAACAGCTTTAAAACAAAGTTGATCAATCATATTTAAAAAGTCCGAAAATCACCTCAAAATCGGTTTAGGTTCGATCGTTTCCGAAATAGTAAGTCACTATGAGGTAAAATATATTTGAATTGGGTTTTTTGTATATAAGTAATAGTAATAACCGAATTTGATAACAGAATAAATTATCAAAGATTTCTCTAATGACAAGTGACTACAGGACCGTATTTAGAACCGAATGCTCATTTAAAAAAAAAATAACATTTTCCGAAAATAAAACTGAGCACAGAACCGCCGTTTTTGCGGAATGATTAAAAACAATGTAAGCAATCAAAGATTCCTCGATTTTTCTTTTTGATTTAATCAAACATGGGGGATTTCGTTAACCGTTGGCTCATTTTCATCGAACATCGCGCATCGAACCATTGGCATTGGTAGGAAACAGACAAGTTATTGGTCATTTCGTTCGTGGCGTATTAAGATGATTGATTGCCCATCAAAACGAATGTAAACTTTTGTGCAAAGGCTTTCGCAGACGATATTTTACCGTCGCTTCGTCGTTTTCTCTAATTGATTTCTTTGGTCTCCGCGCCTTAATCGTAATTAATTTCGACGATTTATCCGCGAGACTCGGGCAATTATGGATATCCTTCGAGGATGAGACTTCTTTGCGAAAACATCCGCGAACATTTTCATTAATTAAAACGAAACGCAAAGAAATCTTGGTTTAGTTTTGCGACGGCACGAAACGTGTGCGGCGGCGGCGGGTCGATTCCACAACACCCAGTGGGGGTTAAATTAGCTGGTTGTAATTAGTATACAGTCCGTCAGGTTGACACCTGTGCGTAAAGTGTTAATTAGCGCGGCTGCCGTTGCGGTGCCCCTCCTTGGGCCGCGCCCTTTCCCGGTTTTTCCTTCGTAGGTGGTAGATGGAGATGAGCGGTGGGACGATTACGCGATCGCCTCGATAAAAATCGCATAACAAATGTGCTTGTACGTACGTGTTAATGTCAAGTTATGCAATGATAATTATGCATTATTTTACGATGTTGTTACTGTCAGCGGGAACACTAACAAATGAATCGCGTATCATGCGCCGACGTTAAATTCACACGTGTGGATTTTTACCAACGAAAAGGTCAAAGTTGATCCAACATCGTTATTATGTTTGAAAGTAGTTTAATATTGTTCGGTTTGAAAGATTCAAATATGTTGTAAATTGACGCACAAGCTCGACTTGCATGGAACATTCATAACATTCGCATACTTACGTTAGTTTTGGGGTTAACTACCCCTCGTCAAGTACGATTCATATGAGGGTAAAATTTAAAAAAAAATACTGGGTAACTGTTTTGTCAAATTTTTTCACATTGTCTGTAGAATCCGATCTATATTTTTTAAAATTTTTCCATCTTGTCCATCGTTCTTAAAGTTACATGAAAATTCTCGACCTGCATCACCTACAATCAACACGGGTTCCCTCACTGAACCATCTTCTATATTATCACATCTTTTACCCCAAATATTTGTGAACATTAAATAGTTAACCAGTCTTGTTCATGAAGTATACTTAGCTAGTCTTCGTGGGACACCTTTAAACGACCAATCAATAAATAACAAAAAAATACGACACACGAATCGTAGTTTAGATAAGGGCCGGACTCGGCTTAAAATTAACGAGAATTAAATTACTATATTGTTTCGCGCAGATAAATATTTAATACGCCATTAACGTTATTTATCTCTTCATAAAGCGTTTCACATCGACGCTATTGACACAAGTTTTACGACCTCACGTCTCGTTCCGTCTCTTTCTTTCTTGCAGGCGGGACGCGAGCGATCGCCTTTCAAAGACTGTTCCTCCTTACCGGGGCCGTTTAGCGTAATCTCGGACCGGTCATCTTCGACTCGTTAATTACCAATGATAGATCGGTACCGATGCGTTATGGTGTGTCGGCTCAGATAAATATTGGTACCAATTTGTGCGGTACCAGCAAACATCGTGGTCGCGTCGATTTTTTCCTCTTTTGTTACGTTCAATCGTTATTTTAAAGAGTATAAATCGACGTTGGTTTCGGATTGTATTTAACGACGTTTCGTGACCGTTCGCTCAAAGACATTTTAGGATTACTGGAGGAATTAATACGAAGTGGGCTAAAAATATCCCAAGGAACGTCCACATTTAAAGCCGGTCCTGATGTCATATTTAAATCAAACTTAAAAAAAAACTTGGTCAATTTTTCCGCCGCCACTTTTGCGGATTTACATTTACTTTAGTTAAGCTCTATTTAAATTTTTCTGCCCTAATTGTGAATCAAAATATATACAAAATATGCATAATTTTGAAAATCATGAACGTAGTAAAGTAGTATTAGTGTCAAATTCTTGGTTGATAGAGTACTTATCTTTTAGTAAAGTAGATGAAAATCCGCAAAAACGGCGGTTCTTTCATAGTTTAAAAAAAAAAACATGCTTCGGCAGCTAAATTGACATATTTGTGATTTGCATTCTAGGATATGAATCACAATTTGTTTGTCATAACATGTACACACACAAAAGTGATAATTTTGAAAGCATCGCTGAGAATAGTGGTCATTATTTTTTGTTTGTTTCAAGCTAATTAATAAAAGTAATTATTATTGTTTTAAAATGACCATTGGTTTAAATCCAACCCAACGCAAAAAAAACGTAAAACCCATACCTAATTCATAGATTGGGTTTGTTTCTATACACTCTTCCATTCTATGATTTAATTCATTTGATAAAGTGACAAGTGCAGAGCAAAAGTTTCATTTCAAGTTGTGTCATCTTTGCCACGGCGGTTTTTTTTTTGTTTTCCTTCACACTTTCCTTTTTTTTGTCATTCTCGAAGTTCAAAAAATGTAAGGGATAACGATCGCTGGAAGAAATGACATAGGTGATGGAAATATGCTAAGCGAAAAGATGCTTGACTTTGAACTCTAGGAAAAGGAAATTGATGGTTTTCAGGAAAAATGAGAAGTATAAATATGAGGTTGGAATGGAAATGGGGAAAGAATTGAAATAAGAACATAAGCTATGGAGAAATACGTGCGTAAAAATGCAAGGAAGGAAAAGGAAAAATTAAGGAATGATCTGGAAATGAGGAAAGGGCCAACAAATATTGGATGGAGGAGGAATATTACATGGGAGACGTTCAAATGCCAAACAGCTGAAAAAATCCTAAAATATTAAATGAATTTGCAGACATTGGACGTACAATACACATTCTGTGTCATCGTTAGGATTTTCATTAAAAAATAATGTTCCTCAATCTCCTGAAACTTTTTTATGTAAATGAAGAAATTTTTCGTTTAACGAAAAAAATATAAAAATAATTGTAAAAGCAACCCAATTCAACTTAATCAAACCTAATTTTTTTCCGTAAAATAAATTTGGCCTTACGACTGTTTTGGCCTGTTTTGTTATTATTTCCACCTACCTTCAATCTAACTTAATTAAATCCAAGTAAAATTTAAAAAATATATATGTATATTCACACTTGGCGCAAATATGGTTAGATTAACTACACATTTTTAAAAAAAAATTTCGTGGATCAACCCCAACACCTTAAAATCCAATCTAAATTCCCTAATTTAACAATGCAAAAGTAGAAAAATTTAATTATCGAAATTTTTTTATCAGATTACGTGTTCTTTCTTTGCTTTAATTGGATTGGATTGGATGTAACATCAGTGATAAATCCAATCACAATACGTTGTTTAAAAATGGAACGCAAACAGTAAGAAAAAAACCATAAATCTATCAAATTGATTGTGTTTTAAGTTTCGATTTTTTGTTTAGCAGATGTTTTTTGTATATTCAAAGGCCAATTAGCGTGCGATTTTGTCGACTGGAATGCGATTGGTTCTAACTGCGATGACAAATCCAATCAGAAGTAGATGAAGCACAGAGCAGGAAACACATACATTTTAACGTTTTCTTTTTTAGCTTTTCGTACGGTTTTTATCAAGTAGGCCATTATCCCAAAACAAAAAAAAAATTGGAAAAAATTTCGGAATTTCTAAAAACTTAAATTCCTTAAACAAAGACGTTGATTTCACATTAAATAATTAAATCGTAGGCTTTCGCGACTTGGGAATCTTTCGGATCAACGATACCAGACAAAATAACCAAAGATCACATTAATTAATGTAACTTTATGATATTTTTCATTTACACAAAAGATTCTTCGACACTGACAAAGGCATTTGTCGGACGTCCATTGTCGCTTTAATCGTTTCTTACGCGCAAACGAAGCCGAAAATACGCATTAACGCAGATCGAGTATTTCGGACGACTTTCATCGTTGCGAGTCGCGCCAACTAGAATGTAGGAGTTGTGGGTGAACCGGACACGAGTAAAAATGAAATATTTAATTATACGGGACATTTATTTTAAGTATGATCACCAGAGGGCGCACCGAACCTACCTTGTATTGTACAGATTAATTATGTCGATTTTAAACGTATTGCCTGTTTCGATTTACGATTTTACGCAGTCCGGTCCTTAATTTATCGATTTTGTTTCAATTTATTTACAAAAAAAATGCATTTTTTCGAACGAAAACAAAAAAAATAAATGAGGATGTTGTATGAAATTTATGCAAATAGTCGTCGTCGGATGGGTATCATTAGGGGAAGGATTTCGGGGTTTGAATTCCTCAGAAACGAGAAATACACATAGAATGCATATTTTATCTCGGAAGGATTCGCGATCAAAACTTCTGAATATTTTAAGACTGGAAATCGCACTCGAGCTTAAAACACAATTAAAATTTCTCCGAGACATCAAAAATAAATTCTGCTCATTCCTTCACATTATAAATCCTTCTTCTATACAATATATCTACGTCTTATTTCCAGCATTCGGCCTCTGTGTTTTAGCATCCCCTTTCTTTAATTAATCTCCCCCACCACGGCGTAGCAACGCGTAGCAACGAATGTAGTAGGTACAGCGGGACAATACAGTTTTTGCACTTTTCGCGAGTAACGAAATCTTTAATGTCTCCGAAGACTGACATTAATTAAAAAATCTTGTTACGCATGCAGGAAGGGTGCGGGCACGGATGTCGGGCGGGAGGAGAGGGTGAAAGGAAGCGGTGGTTGGAGGGTCGGGGGTTCGTAAGGGACGCGCGACTTGGGCAATTTTAAGAGCAACACAGCCTGAGGCATATGCAAAATAGTCTGTCTAATTTATGCGCGTTTTTCCTTTCTTTTTTTTTTTTTCTAAGAGGATTTCTATGTAGGGGTCGTGAAAATTGATATTTTTTACTGTATGTTATGTGTTAAAGGGCGTCAATTTCAAAATTGAAGACCAACACATATTACATTATGAAAGTCAGTTTTGCATATAATTTTTGGTTACCTTGGAAAAATGAACAAAAGAATGATCCACAAAAATAATATTTGAGAAACACAAAAAATTAAATAAATTTAAAAATGAGTACAAAATAAAATTTAAAAATTTATTTTGAAAATTTTAGATTTTGGGCTAAATATATTTTAGGTTGGTATCGCTTTGACAAAGGATAATAAAAGAACGCTCGATCAAAAAACAAGACTTATTTTAATTTATCATTATTTTATTTATTTTTTCGCACTGTACGTATTTTTATGGTACAAATATATTAACTATTAAATTTAACGCTGAACCCAACCAAAAAAATTTTAAGTAAAATTTATTACCCCGATGAATATAATTTTGTTCAATAGTTCATCAAGAGTTGCCTGTAGCATTCATTAGCATATACAATTAATGGTGCTCTAGACGTATGGGAGGACTTCTAGAGTAACTAGCTCTTATTCTTTCACAGAAAAGAAAAGACATCCACTTGACACATTTGACTCTTGAATTGCGAACGGCACACATATTTATAGTACGCTAGGTTGCTATTAATCAATAAACAACAAGAAGGTTTAGGTTAGGTTGGGTTTCTTTCAATTAGATATAGGATATTGTTGAGTCGCTTTGCATTTAAACAGAATCAAAGTTGCAACTAAAAATTTTTGGGAATTGTCATGTGACAATGACTGTACTGACGACGGGTGTAACCCAGAAACTAACGTTAGTCTGTAGCCAGTGTAAGAGTCAATTGCTTTATGCAGTTATACAAATTTCTGACTTATTCATAAAACGTAATTTTTTTATAAAAAATATTTTACATTAACACAAAATTTAAACAAACTGATTTTTTTTGTTGATATCATAGATTTTACAAAGAATTTGATATTAAAAAATGGAATATCAATCTTTTAAAACCAATTCTTTCAATTTACGCCACATTATCGAACAATGAAGTGTCCGGACTTTCGCAATGTGTTCCGGGACGACTCGGTAATCTCGACTTTTCCATTTCCTCGTCGTTCTACGGCTTTTCCTCAGACGGACGTACTCAATGTTATCTTTAAAAATTAACCACACGGCGAAGACGAACCACTCGCCGCGATTAATTATTAAGGACGAAAGCGGCGATGAGAGAGGACGAGGAAGAAATTTTAATTAGTATTTTTACGTCGGTTTCCCGTATTGACGCCGGATTTTCCTAATAAATTAACGACGAGCGTTAAGGCTCTCGATTTACTATGCGAGAAAAATCAAAGGTGAAATTTTCAATCGTGTACGAATTAAAATCAATTAAAATAATTTTTTAGGGGTGTGGGAGTCATTACTTAAAAATTGCCCACGACAGCAAATTATATTTGTATAAAAAACAAGGTGAATAATAAATCGAGGAATTAGTCGATTGCTAGAAACGCAAAAATGGCCGTTCTATTGATCAAAATTTAACGAATTTTCCGTGATTTTAAAACTTAAGAGAAGACAATTTCAATTGGAATGGCGGGATTGTGTTTGTTTAAGAAATTTAAAAAAATTACTAGCTGACTGGTTAAGGAAATAGTCGTTCTCTTAATATGAATACTTTCGTCACACTTCGATACGTTACGGTTATCATCGTCCGTTGGGCATTGTTGCCTTTTTGCTCAGTTCTCCACTCATTACGGACTTAGTCACACGATCCCGCCCGAAACTACGAATTTGATAAAAACGCACGCAAATTTTACGATCAGCTTTTTTCCTCATTCGGATGCAACGTCGATTTTCCATCGGCGTTGATTGAAAAAAACTGCCTTCGGACGTTCATCGCGCCCAACAATAAATCTCAATCTATATTCCCACGCATGGATAACGTGTAACTAATGTAAAATCACCGCAAATGGCAGTGACAGGTGTACGTCTGACAAAGAGTGTCATGCTCGATGGTCAGCAACACTGGCCGCTCAATTTACATCTTCACATGATATCCTGCGCGTCCGACGTCGATACGAGAAGAAGAAGTCGAGGTCGAGGACCTGCCGGGGAATCAGAGCAGATACGGGTAGATGGACAATGCATCTGCATCGACGGAGGTGTCCTCTCTTCTTCATTCATGCATTCGGACGATGATAGTTTGCTCGAGTTTGCATCTTAAATTGTTCAATCATTAATATTAATTGCTGTCATATTCCAATTAACCATGTTCTTTTTATTTTTCTGTATTTTTTTTTTTCTTGGGGTTTGTTTATTTTTAATTTGAAATATTAAATTAAACATTTTTATAAATTAATACATTCCACATTCACACATTTGCTGATGGTCCAAAACCTTTCCCTCTATTAATTTCTCTCGCTTGGGCTTGCATGTTACTTATTTGTTTCTTTATCTGCTTTTTTTAAATCTATTTTCTTATGTGTCTTTATTTTCCAATTTCTTCGCGTTTCCAAACGTCTATCTAAAGTCACTTTCCACTCCAATTTCTATAAACTCTAAGCCACCGTCACCTTCACCTTTCGAATCAAAAAAATCTTTTAAACGTTGTAAAACATCTCTACGTTGATTGAAGCATCGCGACTTATTCCGAGTTCTGTGAGCTCTTCGCGTCATCAGCACCGAACACCCCGCCGAGCATTAAACTAATTAATCCACGACGAATGCAAAACGCGGATTTTAAATTCGCGGACGACTAACCGGTCAGGTCGGCGCTTCGCGTTCATCGCGCGAAAAAGGATATAGAGTTTCGCAAGGCGCTCGTCAAAGACGAGCAAAAAACGACGATTAAAACGCCTCGTTTTTTTTCAGTTTTTCATTCCCGGTTGTCTTTAATTGCTTTCGTTAATTCGACGGATCGATCGGATGTGTAGGTACGCGCGCACATTCAAACGATTTGAGAGTAGTCGTTGTGTTTACGACCAGTCCTCTTTCCTCTCATTGAAAAAGAAAATAATGAGGCAGACATAAATTGTGAGAGATGAGATAAATAGTTGGAAAGGCAGTCAGGTCAACAGACACCTAGAGATTCCGTTGGGCAAACAGATAAGCAAGTAGTCAGATAATCATTTAATTTGAACTAATTGTTAATAAAAACAAAAAAACCAATAGGAACAGATCTCCTGCATCTGTTCCTATTGGTTTTTTCACGTGCTTTTGCCTACCTTTCAATTTTTTCCTTCATCCTCTTCAGTATTTATGACCCTTGTCCTCTTTCTCCATACCACCTTCGCCGTGTCTTCTCCTCTTTCTCTTCCTTGCCCCCCCCCCTGAAACTTGGTCATTCAATGTTCCCATTCATCCGTCCTTTCTCCACAAAAAACGACATTTCCCATGTCATATTTATTAGCACGCTCCTCGTTTCCACATCTGAACCTCGTTATCAAGCTCTCCTCTTGTTTCCTTCCATACACACATTTTTTTATATTTTTTATTACATCTGGCTTCCTTGATCTGTCCATATTTTTTTGGTCCCCTCCACTCCAGTTTCACTTACCTTCTTCTCTAACCTCATAAGCTTATAAGCAAACGAAAAAATATTTTTAAAAACGACATGTATTGAGTACACACTTGTAAAACTGTTTACATTTCATTTTATAAGTGATTCCTATGAAAATCATTTAAATTGTTTAGTTTTTATACTGAAGTTTCAAAATGTTTTGAATCGATTTCTCGATTAAACCGGGTGCAAATTTTCCGTTTAAAAAACGTGTAATTTCCCTAATTAATCATGATTATCGTAAACAACGCCGATCATCCATCAGGGGAAAACTTGACGACGAAGAACGAAGCGGCGGCGCGTTCGCGAAGTCGAGTAGGCATATTTCTTATGAAACCGTTTCCACCCCACTTCCGGTGGATGATTGTTGCCTCAGAGTGTATCTTTCCGATGCAGGCTGACAAGAACAGTTCTTACAGACTAGACGACAATGCCATCTTAATCAAATGTGCGCGAAGCTCGCGCCGTTACGAGATATGTTTATTTGCGTTCAGGGCCGCACCCCGCAGGATTAACGACTCGCTCGATACAATTGTTAAAAAAACAATGGACATATCGTAGAAAAAAGGCAAAAATTGAGATTTGTGAACGCTATTCCGAAAAGTGCACTAAAAAATTAATAAAGTTGAAAATTTCAAAGATTGGGAAATTGGAAATGTGGAAAAATCTCATTTAGATTTGATTTTTAATTAATTAAATTAAAATAAAATTTTTGCGACGTTTCTATTTATTCCAAAACGTAGTTCTTCTTCCCATTTCTTTTATAATTTTCTGTTGAATTGGTGTTTGATAGAGATTTGATTTAATTGTGCGTTTTGAAAAGCCGACTCTGTAGATTCCATGGTATTTTCGCGGAAAAGTCGTCGAGCTCGCTGAAAGGATTGTACAACGCGAAGTTTTGCATTTATATTTAGACAAGAGGTGGCGGATGGGGGGTCGGGATCGCGGGGCTTCGCAGAGGAAGCAAGATGTGTTAATTACCGCGCGCGAAAATGATTGAGACGATGTGAATGCAGAACTCGAATTGAATGTGTCGTTAGATTGCTTATTTTGTTTGTTTCTCGCTTTTTATTTGTCATAAACGCACGCCGTCTTCGATTGAAGAAAAGTCATTAATTTTCGAAAAAAAAGTTATGCGATTTTCCAGTGTTTCGTCGTTGAAATCAAAAAATTCCTCGACGAGAAACCGCAAAAACGCGTAAAATCGGTTAGTCGAGGAACACCGAATGAAATTCATGAATGAGTGTGCTTGATGATGTGTAAAGGATCAGTCCGATGAAAAAACGCGCAAGAAGACGAGAAAAAGAGACGGGTGTCTATGGGTGACGTCGACATAATCCCACCGGCGATTGAATTCGTTCACACGGTCGCAGAATCATATCAAAGTTTAAATTTATATTTTGAGCGGAACGAGTTATTTCTGTCAATAGTACGGCGTATTAAACAATGATTTAGTTACGCCATCTAACGTACACGCACGTCAATACGCCGCGCGCCGTCGAGTCTTATAAAAAACGTCCAACAAAACGATTCACACACATTCCAAAAATGTAAAATTAAAAAAAAAAATAAATTTGAAAATTGTCATTATTTTAGGATCAATTCCCAAAGGCCTCAGAGACCACTAGATATTCCACCAGAATATTTAAAAAACGTCGAACTCTTTCAAAGAATGATGTAAAATCTTCATTAATTTTATTTTGACGTTTAGTGATACACAGAGTCATTCTGAAATACGTCCCGCTGTTGTAATAGGTGATAACTGACCGTGGCCCAACCCCAAACCCGCAAAAACGACGGTTCTTCAGTTAAAAATATGGTTCTAAATTTTCATGTTCGTCGCATTAAAAAATAACAATAATAATAATAATATCAAACTTTCAAAGTCCCTTTCTGAGATGAAAAAAATCGCGCGAATTTCATCTTAACGTTTCGAAAGAATGGAAGGCGCGCACACATGTCGTAATGCAAGGTGCGAGTATGAGAACGGTTATTACACGCTGTGTGAGCACCGATGTCGACTCACCTGTGTAATTTAACCTGACCGACTCGTACCGGGAAAAAAAACGCACCGTCCATAATGGCACATGGGCCGTCGAGATGGATTTTTACGCGCCGGGGTGTGAAACGTCGGCTTGCAACGTCACGCCACACCATTTAGTTTCTGTTCTCATTGTCCGTCCGCGTTCGAATCCTTTCTTTGCGATGCGTTGCGTGGACTAAATCACGCGTTGCTGTTTGTTTATTTCTCACGCTGTTTACTCATTAAAGTATTCAATACGAATTCAAAAATTCCGGAGTGTTTGATAAAGTTTGCCTTTTTTCTAACTATTTTCATTTTTCGGGTTTTAAGGTTTTTGGCTTCATTTTTTTCCTTGATAACCTTAAACATTTTTCGAGTAGGTACTTTTTTAGATCAGTGTGCTTCGCTTATTTGAAAGTCTTTATTATTATTATTATTATTATTTTTGAATTTGAAATCGTTCAAATCTGTTAAAAATCGTTGAAGAATCTTACAATTTATTTGAAGGTTTTTGAAGTTTACTAAAAGCTAATTTACAACTAATGCACGGCGCCACCTATCGATGAATACCATAATGCATTAGCCGTTGCCGGTTTATCGGCTTATCGGTTGCCGGTTTATCGGCATTTGTTGTAAATTACAATTGCCGAATCCAGGCATAGGTCACTATCCCGGCAAGCATTAGTTACTAAAAATAGCCGTACTGATGGCGGGTAATAACCCAGAAAATAAAGTCGAGCTCGTGTTTTAAAAGCTTTTAAATTCGATTAATGTATTTGAGGTTATGACAAATTTTTTTCAGGCAGTGATGACGTTTCGCTAACTTCGTTGATCATTTGATTATTTTGAATGATTTTTTAAATCATTACATTGATGACTCTGATGTCTGTCGAATGTGTTTAAAGATCTTTGAAGTTCTTTAAAACACTTTTAAATTCGTTATGTTCAAAAAGTGAGAACATTTTTAAATTTTTTGAATTTAGTCTTCTCAGTGATACGGAACTGCAAGCCGAGAAAGTCAGTTGGAGGAGTCGCAGAATTTACTAAAGAATCTTTAATTTGCAAAATTTTAAAGAAAATAATTGTATTTTTCAGAAATGTGTAAGATTTTTTCTGTCTAAAATTTTACCCTTGAACCACACATTTAACATACAATGTCAAAACCTCTACAATCATTTCCGTGCATTTTCACCGTTAACTTCGACAAACATTCACTCAAATTAAAACGGCGAAACACAAGAAAGTGAAATATACCTTCATCCATTACACGACGAGAAATAATTACGCGTAATATTTTACATCGTCCTTAGAAATTGCTCCGTAGGACGAGAAGTCGCGGCGGGCGGCAGGCGGCAGGAGGCGCTCTGTATTAAGAATTCGAAAATCCA
The DNA here is from genome assembly GCA_018397195.1 of Lethrus apterus. NCBI lineage: Eukaryota > Metazoa > Arthropoda > Insecta > Coleoptera > Geotrupidae > Lethrus > Lethrus apterus. Next base: position 29,930 of record JAFFZR010009597.1, on the reverse strand, counting down.
AAATCCTTTCTCGTTCCGCGCTTAATTCGGCCAAACCCCAACGGAAATCAGAATTAAAACGTAGTTTTCTCGAAGACCCAGGCACGAAACCCGCAGCTTCGAATTAATTATACATCTGGAAAAAGAAACTTTTCGAGCGGGTTTCAAAGTGCGAAGAATCGTGAAATAATGTTCGATACGTGTGGTATTTTCCTTACAAATAAAAAATAAACGTGTCATTTAATAATTTTTTTAGGAATTCATTTGTTTAAATGAAAAGAAACGGTAAGTTCTCATATGCTTCCGGTTCGATTTTACGATCGACTGGAGACGAGACAATGTCCTTTGTCGAGGCACATAAGAACATATTTGCTCTACTTGAAGAATGTTATACTCGAATTAACCGAAGTGTCAAAAGTAACAGAGAACTTCCGTATTACGTCTCTGTGTTGCTGGTGTTTACCGTTTTCGCTACGACGAGCGGGTTACTGTTACGTTAAGTTAGTCTAAGATTGAATTTCTAAATTGATACATTGAAAATCTGGCCGTTATAAGTTGTTATCTCCAAAGTTTTTTTTTTTTTTATTGTTTGAAGGGCGGACATTTTAATCGTATCTTGCGTACCGTGTTCACAGGGACGTTAAAATATTTTCAATAAAACAAAAAACATTTTTTGAAATCTTTCGAAAATGTTCTTAAAAATATGTGGGAAAATTTAACATTCAATCGAACCTCGAAATCAACAATATGCTTTTAAAGACCTTGAGATATCTTCAAAAGCCTTCAACGATATATGGTAAGGCTCAAAAAAATTCAATTGGTCTAGAGAGTTTCAGAAGACGTCACATGCCTAAAAAAGCAACAAAGATTATCGATAAACTTCATATGCGTTGATAATAATTTTTAGCTTTGAAATAGAACGACAAAAATGACTGTTGGAGGAATTGGGTTTTGAACACAGGACTTTCAGCATGCGAAGCAGATACTCTACCACTGAGTTACACCCCTACTTATTCATCCCTAAAAATATTTGTCAGCTATAAACTTCGTATGATCCAACTTAAAACTTCGTAAAAAGATATTCAAAATTTGTTAATACCTACCTCAAATACTTGAAACGGCCAAAATAACTTCAAAGGTCTTCAATAGAACTAGAAAAAATTTAATGGATCCCAACAACATTTAAGGAAGTTCAAACGACCTCAAAAAAATCTTTACGAATTTAAAAAAAAATTTGTGCATATTACAAAGAAATTCAGTGCATTCAAACAAAATCTGATTGAATCCAAATGACTTCAAAAATGTCGTTGATATTCAAATGACATTAAACTCCGATGACATTAAACTGCTCTATCGAAGGACTTGAACTTGACAAAGTGTTTCATTTCAAAGAACGGTTAAAAGAGTTTTTTTATTGTTTAAATAAAAAAATCCAAAGAGTTTTGAAGAAATTTGAATAAGTTGGACCAGAGGTATGCAAGGTTGTCGAACTCTAAATTTTGTTCAAAATATAGTCGTGGGTCCCCTAAACCAAATTTTCTTATGTGAAAAATTAAATCATTGCTTGTCGTGCCCCCTCGTTTGCACAAAAAAAAACTCGCAACTTTGCGCATCAAGTAATCGTTGAAAGACTGACTTTTTATAATGAACTCTGAAAATTGTTGAAGGGAAACTTTGCTGCACTCGAGTCGAGTCTTTCAAATAAAAATGCTAGCAGTAAAAAATCTCACTTTTTAAAAAATAATATATAAACCCAATCATTAAGGATAACAAGCAAAAAAGGTTGGAGGAGCTGGGATTTGAACCCAGGACTTTCAGCATGCGAAGCAGACACTCTACCACTGAGTTACACCCCCTGTGTAATAAGTTTTGGTCATAATATGTAGTTATGTTGGTCATGTTGGATAAAACCAAAAGTCACTAAAATTTTGTAGAAAATGCCTGAATTGAACGCATTTGCCATCTATCGGCATTAGATCTATACAACTAACACAGTGTCCCTGGTGTTTCAATAATAACAGATATCTGTTGTGCCCAAGCGAGTAATACAAAATTCTGTAAGATGGCAATAGTAACAAAATATTATTGTAAAGTTGCATAAACAAGAGAAATTAAATTTTTTATTGAGTTTCCATAGTTACAATAACTGTCACATTAAAAGCTATCAAGAAATGTATTTAAAATAATTTCTTTTCCTAAAATATTGTTCAGTATTTAGTACCAAAACCAGAAATACAGCTAAGGATGGAAACTGTTAATACCTCAAAAACTCTTATCGGTGGAATTGGCAACGCTGGTGGCAACACTCGCGCTGCAAATACTGTTGCCAGTGCCAGTTGCTCCGCTTATTTGTGGTTGTGTTGTTACCGGAGCTGCTGTTAGTATTTGCGTTAGTTTTCTTGAACAAGTAATAATTTTGCAATAACTATGCATGAAAACTATTGAGAACATAACTTCCCGTTTTTATTTTAAATATTCCATTTTAAAGCAATGGAAACGACAACACTCAGGTATGATTTTTTTTGAGGTTATATCCCTTGACATATCCATAAAATCGGATTTTTTTTAGAGAAGGTCTCCTCTTAGGGATGGGCAACCCGTTGCTCGATATATCCGCGGTCGTCGAGGAAGAATTCCTCCAGCAATACGACATGAAACCGAACGATGCGATTTTAGCCGCAGAAAAACACAAAAGTTTGTATCGAGAGCTTTCTGATAAGTACAAAGTCGATTATACGGCCGGTGGTAGCGTGCAAAACGCCTTACGCGTAGCCCAGTGGGTGTTGGAAAAGCCGAAAGTGACCACGTTCTTCGGATGTGTCGGTCGGGACATGTATTCGGAAATATTGGAAAACAAAGCCAGATCTAACGGGGTGAATGTACAGTATCAGTATGTTAATGACGAAGCTACGGGTACCTGTGCCGTTTTACTGACGGGTGATAAGAGATCTCTATGTGCCAATTTAGCGGCAGCTAATCGTTTTACAATCGATCATATACGAAAGCCAGAGAATCAAAAATTTATCGAAGATGCCCTCTATTACTATGTCTCAGTAAGTGTCAAATTTCATCATAAATTTTTCGTTGTAAATTTATCTTATCAGCACAAAATTAATGTGGTTGTAATGACTTTTAATTGAGTGGTTGATAAGACTTTTTATTTTCGTTTATTTACATAGATATTTTCTTTGAAGTGTCATCAAATCAAAATTAAAATGTGTCAAGGTCAAAGTATCAATTATTATTCAATGAAATGAATCGCTTCGAAAGTTAATTTGGTTATTCATTGAACAGAAATAAACGCCGATAACCCGAGATATGATCTGTTGGGTCAAGGCGTTTATCTCCTAAGTTCAAGATTTTCATATATTACGTTTGCTTTCATATTGAAATGGAATTTTTAGGGATTCTTCTTGACCGTAAGTCCAGACTCGATCTTGGAGGTGGCGAAGCATGCTTTAACCCACAATCGACCGTTCTTAATGAACCTCAGCGCACCTTTCATATCCCAATTCTACAAAGATCCCCTTATGAAAGCGATGCCTTACGTAGATGTCGTGTTCGGCAACGAAACGGTAATTATTTCCATTAGGTGGACCTCGTTTTAGGAACGTGTTTCAGGAAGCGGAGACGTTCGCAAACGAACAAAACTTTGGCACAAGCGACTTAATCGAGATCGCGCTCAAGATATGTAAACTTCCGAAACGGAACGATAAACGATCACGGGTGTGTATAATAACGACGGGCGAAAGCCCGATCATATTGGCTAAAGATGGCGAGGTGAAGGAATTTCCAGTGGCGATGCTCACGAAACAACAGTTGGTGGACACGAACGGCGCCGGTGATGCGTTCGTTGGTGGTTTTTTGGCACAATATGTTCGGCAACAAACGCTCGATGTGTGCGTCGAATGTGGTATATGGACAGCGACGCAAATTATACAAAGATCCGGTTGTACTTACGAAGGCAAAGCGACCTTCAAACCTTAATGATGCGCTTTGTACGAAATTTTATGCAAACTTAAATGTTATTTTATATCGTGGTTTTATATTATTACAGAGTAATAAATACAATTGAACCATTTTTAAATTAAACTTTCATTTCTTAACTACACAATATAGTCTAGCACACCTATCACCTCTACAAACCCAATTACAGTGTGATTTTTGGGTTGTGGCCACGACCTAATTACATTTGTTGCAAGGATTATGAAAATGTAGAAACCTAATTATATCAGTCGGAAGACAAACTCTACTACAACTATGCTTGTATCTTAGCAACGCGATGTCCTTTTATTTTATAATATATTGCCCGAAATGCGCATTGCAAGGTAAAAACTTTGTCCATTTAACCAAGTTTGTATCTCTAAATAAAAAAAGTTAGCTATTGTAGAATGTTACCGTGAACATACTGTATATAACAAATATTTGTTTTTGATCACATACAAATTGTGACCAACTCCATCAGAATAGAGGTTAAAAAAAAAAATAGTCAAAAACTAACATTTCTTTAATATCATCGTGTAGTTATACAAATAAGGTTATTTTTTTAAATATACATGCAAATAGTAAGCAGTATGAAACAAGCTAAAGATCTAATCACAGTGCTATACAAACTTAAATCAAATATAAGTAGATAAAAACGACAAACACTCAATTTTTTTCTTGATTACCGGGTTTATACAAGTTCTTAACTATTTATTGCATATATACAAAAAAGAACTGCACTTAAAATATACAAAAAGAATATATAAGTTAAACGTTAATATAGAACCATGTCCCTGTTTGTTTTACATTTTTCATCTTTACAAATTTACATATTCACAGACTATCTTACAGAGTTAATCGAATAAATACTTTTCTTGTAGGTACGGCACGATACAAAAGTGAAACCGTTCCTTACACTTATCAAGCAAAAGAAAATTTACAACGCCTCGACTTCATTCAACAACGAAATACTAAAATAACGAGGAAACTTAATGATACAATAACACGTTCAGATCATAATCTACATATTTTATAAAATAAGCGTGCACAGCCTATTAAGAAAATATACGAAGTTACGCAACTTCAATTTCTCGATAATAAAGATCATCGTTTTTTTTCCCTATTGAAATAATAATAAACATATCCTTCCAATTGAAAATGTTTGGTTCCATCGGTGAAACCGCAACTTCAACAAGCTAAGGCATTTTTTCAATCGAAACGTTTCACACATTTCAACGTCTCATTGGCTGCATAAGTGTACTGTTGATATATCCGTACGTATACATTGTATTTTGCTGCGCAGCCCTTTGTATCGCAGCAGGATTCTGATATTGAGTCTGTGCCATATTCATAACACCCATTTGCATGGGTATCTGTGCGGCATTATTCATAAAACCGGTCGGTGTATTAGTTATATAACCCGTTACAGCGCCCGGCGTTTGTTGAGCCATCCTGTATTCATTAATCGCTTGATATGGTTGAGTGACTATGTTTGGATTCAGTGACACACTTGGACTTATTCGACTTGAACTCGACTGCATGTGTTGCACGGCAACATTTGTCGAATTTCGCCCAGATCTACCTAAATTCTGCCCAATAGGCGGCGTAACAGTACCACTTAATTGATTCATGTTTTGTTGATAATACTTGTGATGATAGCCCAAAACTTGCTGTTGGATATTCGTCGGAATGCCCGAAGGCGGCGTCGCCAAATTTCTCACCGATTGATTCTGAATCATTTGATGTGTTGGAGGAGGTGTCATGGTGGCATGTGGATGATGATTAGGAGGCGGTGTCAAATTCATTGCGGAAGGAGGCGGCGTCATTGTGCTACACGTACCCGTTGGAATCATTTCATTGGTCAATTGCTGTAATTTTGCAAGGCTACAACTCGAATTCCCTGAAGGATTTTGACCGGGATTGTTCTGCAAACCTAAAGTTGGTACAGGCGTGGGTGTTGGTGTTGGTATGGGACCTGGTGTGTGCGAATGAGGATTGGCTTGTATGTAAAAACTAGCGCCGGTCGTCACGGCACACGTGGGCGACGGACCCAACTTTTGATGCGTTTGCAACGACGGTAATCCTTGTTGCGCCCCCATTCGATGTTGGATAACGGTCGTCATGGTTGGCACGCTCACGTAGGTGCTGGCACCTTGCGCTGAAAAAGCTTGTGAACTCACCGCCATCTGCGGCACGGGAATATAATTACTTTGACTATGACCCGCTATGACCGAATGGTGGTGGGGGTGATGGTGTTGGTGCATCGAGGTACCACCCAATTGATGATGTCGCACGTAACTTTCGTGCAACGCCACCTGTTGCAAATGAGCCTGTAGCTGTTGGGGTGAATGGTGCTGCTGTTGCATCGGGTTCATTCCCTGGTGTTGTGGTTGGGTGGGACTCGCTTGCATATGTTGATGACTTTGAACAGGTGTTGTCGCCCTCTGGCGTTGCTGTTGTTGTACGGCATGTTGTGCATTTGGTGGCGTCGAACGCATATTTGAATGTTGTTTATTTGATGGAGTATTTGACCTAAACAAAAAAAGTTAAATATAAGGCATCAGGGCTTAAATTATTTAACACATACATAGATTACTTACTAAAAAAACTTTAAACACCCTCCTCTATCTAAGGAATGTAATTATCTTGGGAAATAATTTAGAATAACATTTGTATTAAGCTTACTAACTTATTTTTTGGCAAGAAACTGTCTCCTAAAATTAAGGTATAGAATTTACAGACATACTGTGTATACAAATTTCCCAAAAAACTAAGCCAAGAATTATTTAAAACTATTATTTTGTTGTTTACAAAGTATCATTATTGGGAAACCTGTTTAACGTCAACACTTTCTATAAACACAGCCACCCCAAATTTATTAGCAATAGGGCCTTCTTCAACTCAATATATATAAAAGCCCACATCTACCCATTCAATTTAAAATGTTACAAAATTCAAAACAGTTACCTATTTCTTTGTTGTTGCATATGTCGTTTGCTGGAACTAGTTTGTTGATGCTGCTGCTGCTGCTGCTGCTGTTGTTGTTGAGGCATATGTTGCTGAGCTGCATTAACATTCGGACTGGAAGCCGGCACACTGGTGGCGCTTTGAACTTGCTGTGCGTGCATATTCGTCTGCATGTTATGTTGAACGCTACAGTCGTAATTTATCTGAGGTTGATTGGCTTGACTGTGCACGGGCATCTCCGAAGGCGGCCTCACTGGCTCGACAGAATTCTGCGACGCCATGTCGCTTGAAATCGAAGTGGGCGACTCTAAACCCAACGACCCAACGTCCAACTCATTGTTACCGTAATGCAAACTGTGAACTGAATTCGTGGTTGAGTCTGGGGTGTAAACGCCCATTGATGGTATATCCGTGGTGCTCGGAGTGGGAGGTGTATGCTTAACAGAGGGCGCCGGCGTAGACGGTTGATAAATCGACTCGATTTCCATGTGTTTGTCCATCTCGATGGATTCGCTCGCCTTTTTCAATTTATCGTTCATGTGGCCAGCGTGTAAATTACCACCAACATTATTGCAATGTTTCACTTCGGTATGGATTACGTTGTTGACGTCCGCGCACATCCTAATTCCCATGTCGGTTTTACTAACGTTGCCCAAACAGGATCCGTCATTTTTCTTCGATTTTTCTTCCTTTTTAGGGGAAACTTTTTCTTTAAATTCGACTTCTTTGTCTTTGTTTTTATTCTGTTGAGAATGTTTGGATTCGTGTCGGTGTGCCTTTAAAGCGACCTTGTCCTTTTCCGTGTGTTTCGGCAAGACGTCCAAAGGTGAAAACGGCAACGACATGTGGTAGCCTTGGTATTCCCTTTTTGGGTCATAATACAAACTCGAAAGCCTGCTATCCCATTGCCAGTGGTTGTAGGGTGGCTGCGCCGCCAGTGGGAAATTCGTCGTCGCCATCGAAAAGTCCGCTCTGGGGAGAAGGGTTTCGTTCTCCAAATGCATCTTCGGTTTCATCTCGTACGATTTCATCTCTTCTTTGTAGCGTTTATCGGGAGATTCGTGTTTGTGTTTCGTCTCGGATTTCGGAATTTCCTGCTTGGATTGATTCTTGCACGATTTTATCTCTTTAATTTCATTCGTTCTGATGTTCGATTCTTTATATTTTGGTTTTTCGTGGTAAATCTTCGTAGGAATCTCGACACTTTTCATGGAAATCTCACTACTTTTCATTAAAACCTCACCACTTTTTATTGAAACATCACCACTTTTCATTGAAACCTCGCCCATTTTCATGGGGAATTCACTTTTCATTGAAACTTCAGTTTTCACGGGTGTTTCACTTTTCATTGCAACCTCACCAATTTTCAAAGGAATTTCACTTTTCATCTCCCCACCTTTAATTTTTGTTTTATCATCATAAATTTTCGCCTTATCTTCCACAACGTTGTTAGTTCTTGGTTTGTCTTGGACAATTTTCAATTTATCTTCGGTTAAAATTTTTGGTTTATCATCATTTGCAATCTTTTGTTTATCATCGACGATCGTCGATTTCGATTTATCCTCCGTTATGACTTTTTGCTTATCGTGGATTTTTAATTGATCTTCAAAAACTTTAGGTTTTTCTTCAACGACTCGTTTTTCCTCATGCACATCCTTTCTTAATTTATCTTCACAAAGTATCGATTTAGGCGTCTCTTCAGAAACTTCCATCTTAGGTTTATCTTTTACTTCGACAGTTTGACCAGTCACTTCACCTTTCATATTATCAGCTTTGGTAACATTTTCAATTTTTTGTGGTGCGTTCGCAACGTCTTTCACGATGGAACTAACTACTTCAAGGTCCACTTTTTCTTGAATTAATTCGCATTTGTCTACATTCGCGATTGTACTCAATTTTTCTGTACTTTCGACAATCGCAGATTTAATTTGAGCGGATTCAGCCGTTTCATTTTTGTTTTGTGATACAATCTCTTTTATAACTGGTAACAATTTTTCCGGCAAGGATTTTGTTTCAAGTCCTTCATTCATCATCACAACATCCGGATCTATTTCATCTGTCTTCTCTTTTTTGGTTATGTGCAAATTTTCCTCAGGCTCTTTCCTTTCAACTTGTTCTTTCATTTCAACTTTATGATTCGAAATTTCACACTTTGCGTCTTCTTTAACATCTTTCTCTAATACTTTCTCTTTAATTTCGTTCTTTTTCAATGTTTCCTCAATTTTCGGTGGAGTTATTATACCACTTTGTTTTGATAACGCCAACACTTCTTTCTGCGAAATTATCTTGATTTTCTGCCCGTCGATTTCCGTTTCCGATTCGGAAGTCGTCGATTCTTCCGTTTGTTTCACTTCTTTCGTTTCGATATCTTTATGCTGTTGTGTTTTTACTTCCTCGATTTTATGCTTCGATGTTTCTTGTTCTTTCGCGTCGTTTGGTGGTAATTTGAGTGCATCTTCGTGTTTCTCAACTTTGTCAAATTTGTACTTATTCGGTTGTTTTTTGGTAATGATTTCGTCGTTTTCCATTTCGTCGTCGGCTTCTGCCGAAGAATCTTCCTCGCAAGATAACCGTTTGCTACGTTTAACTTTGTCTTCTTTGATTTTCGCTTTAGTTTCAGTCTTTTCTTTCTGCAAAACGGCCTCCTCATCGGATTTTTCAGAAATGATGGACTCGCTTTCGCTCTCGCGCTTTTTAACGTTTATTAATTCTGGTAAAGTTTCTTTTTTGTCGACGTTTCTTCGACGGCCTTTTACCCAACCGCGTTTCTTTCTGTTCGTTCTTGGTGTTTTATTCTTGGATTGAGGCGTAAGCAAACAAGCTTCTGGTGTTTTGCTTTCGATAGATTCGATTTCGGGTTGTTTTTCTTCAACTGGTTTGGGCGCGACTTCTTCAGCTTTCTGATATTTCACTCGTCTTTGCGACCATCTTTGACCTTGTTTTTCTTTGGCTTGACCAACCCGTTTTGATCTTGTCGCGTTGCTTGGAGTTTCGGGATTTTCACTGGATGCATCGATTTTTTCTTTGATTGAGGATATCTTGGATATTTCATCAACTTTGGTTTTCTTCTTTTCGTTATCTTGCTCCTTATCACTGGTTAAAGATTCGTTTCTTTTGCGTTTATCCGTGTGGGATTTAGGCTTGATATCTATGTACGTAGAATCGTTATATTTACTGGGTCTCGTCCGTTTACGGCCGGACGAGGTCACTTCAAGTTCTTCCTCAATATTTTCCGTTTCGGGAGCAGTAACAGGAGTCTTAACTGGTTTGGGCGTTCGCGGAGCTATGGGAATTTTCCTCTTGCGTCCCTTCTTGGTTTTAACACCTTGGAGTGTTTCGATGATGATCTTTTCGGGCTGCGGCACGATTATATCGGCCGTTTCCGCGATACTGACGTCCTTGTCCGATTCGGATTTTTCATCTCTGAACGGATTAACGGTGGGGGTTAGGAGAGGAGTCCAGCGCAAGCATTCGTGATCGATGTAGATACGGGTCTTGGAACGTGCGACTTTTTCGGCGTGCGCGTCTACTTTTTTCCAATTGACGGATAGTACGTTCGTCTGTCCCATGCTGGTTGGAACCCTTCTAATGAAATTCAACAACTGTAAAGCCATAGCTACATCATGGCAATACATTCCCGTTTCTCTGCTTATGTCGGTTAGTTTTATTTTACCAGTACGGTGTTTATGTAAATATTCTAGTACAATTGATTTCCAGTAAGCGTGGTAGGAGACCTTGCCTAGATCTGAAAGTGGTTTTTCCGGAGTACCTGGTTGGCCTTCCTCTTTTGATAACAAATAACCTGAAACGTGAATGTAAAATAAATAACGCTTATTAGTTGATTGGAGTGAATGCAACAGATGATGATAATGACAAAAAAGTAAAGGAAAAAGTATATAATGAGATGAAATGTGTATACTATGACCAATATTTTTTTATAAAATAAAAATTATGAACTCACTGAATTCGATTAAAAATCTTCCAAAACCCTGACGTTGATATTGCGGCATGGTCATGATGCACGAAACGTTATATTTCTGTTGGCAATGTTTCTCCTTTGAAAAATACCCAACCAAATGGCAACCCTTTTTGTCATTCTTCGTCAACACATAAAACAAAAATGGCTCAACGTCATAATACAACGTCTTGTGATCGAGAAACAACTTCGCCAACAAACACAAATTCTGACAGTAGATCTTGTTCACGTTTCCATCGACCTCAAACACCGAGATATCCCCACAACGATAGATTTCGGTTGCCGGAGGATGTCTCCAAGTACATTTGTCCTGGTGTCGCTCCAAAACGGCTTTGCTTTTCGTGTACTTTAAGCAAAATTCGCACAGAAAGAGTTTCGGTAACCTGGCGTACTCCTGCGGAAACGGACTCGAGTACCACGTTTGTATTTCCCACTTGCCGAATTCTATGGCGGCGGGATTCCTCGCCTGGGCGGCCATCGCCTGCGAAGGCGACGTCAAGACTCCGTTGGTGAGCGCGGACGAACATTCGGGATTCGGTGCCACCACCACCGTCGTCGCGTTCGCCCTTTCGCGCGTTTCCTTGAACAACTCCACATCTTTGTGTGTAACGCCGGGCGGAAGCTGAGATTTGAAGTCCCCTGAAACAACAAAAAACCAATTTACATGACCGGAATGCGCCTGCGTTGCGCTTTGTTAACGTTTCAAAAGTTAATTGTTGTTTTTCGAACATTACTTAACATCCAATAAGCAACCCACTCAAGTAAAATTTTTGTATGCACATAAATTTAAACTTGGAGCAGTCGGTGCTTAGTGGAGGCTAATACAAAAAAAACTGTCAAGGTTTCGTAACCTACAAAATTTCTAAAACAAAACTGCAAAGCTATAACATGCAAAATTAGATCTAGGTAGGCAAGCTTTTTTCTTAGGATGGGTTAGTATTTGGCTTCGTTCGAGGGATATTTTTAAAGAATCAGTGACGTTGGACGGTTGCCGTAATACGTATGGTGCAAGGAAGTTTCTTCAAATGTCCCACCCTTACGAACCCATTTGAAGAACCGAGACTTAAAACTGCAGACAAACCAACCAACCTTTTGCCAAACGTTAAAGCGGTAGGAAAATTACAAATTATGGTGATATTAAGCTAGAGGAAAAACTACTAAAAAAATACATCGGTTAGTTTACAGCAAATGGATATTCTTCAGCTAGCCAATCAGACAAGTAATACCAGGTATGTGTAAAAGGTGCAAGCAACAATTTCAAATCGCTTGACCGATGTGGAAATGGTACGTTACGAGTGCAGGAGTTTTATAGGTCTACCACACCAAGCACATGCAGGATCGGACTTGTATAAAAGCGAAGCATCAACGTAACAAACCTGAAATATACATTTCAAAATAATTTTTTGTGTCCATTAGTGTTCGGCGTCGTAAATTAAACGGTTTTACTAAATACGGCGATTGCGTATGTTTCAGGTCGGAACGCGCGCTCACAAACGAAATGAAAATCAAGCGAAAGCATTCGAAAAACGTTTGACGGGATGGAGGGAACGTGTGCGTTTGGGGGATACGTCGGGATGTGTAGTTCGGTTTGGAGAGTCCGATCTTACCCGTCTGATTGTTGCCGAGCGGCTGCGCCGTTAACGGATGGTTTGTCTGCGTCGCCTCGGCAATTAGATTGCGCTTTTTCATGCGAGCGTCCTCTAGGATCGCGAGACTGAAACCCACCGAACAAGAACCCAACCCCGTCTCGCCTTTAAGAAACCTCCTCCTCTCAAGCTCGTGTCGTTTCGAATTGACGGCCGTCTTAACTAGATTCGAAGGCGTCATCTGCACCACGTTCTGTTGCGGTTGCGGCGGTAGATGGTGCTGATGCTGCGAACGTGGTACATGTTTCGGCGCATCCGACTTGGGAGGATTGATAGGACTGGACTTGTGAAAGGATTGATCGATGGGACGCTTTTTAAATTTGATCAAATTCGACTCTTCCGATTTTTTTTCGGAATTATCTTCGGAATCTGTGTGTTTGGCTTCGTCTTTCTTTTTCCTGCGGTTCGGATTGTAATCAGGGGTGCTTCGTGATCGCGAGACGTTCGGAGAGAAAAAATGCGATAGACCGTCGTACAGACTTCTTAACTGGACGAAACCTGGTTTGGACTTGTCACCGTTTTTTGATTTGTCGTCCGAGGACCCTTCGACGAACGACGCAAACGTCAATTTGTTGTTGGCCTCGGCTGCGGCCGCGGCGAATCCCCAAACGGTATCTTTATCATTAGACGTGATTCCACCGACGCTGCCGAAAGTTTTCGTCTCTTCCGGCGTGGAACCGGTTTTAAGAGTACTCACTCTGGAAGTTTCGGATCTCTGTACGGATGAATCAGAATCGGAATCAGAGGTATACGAATCGCTGCTACTTGAACAATCGGACGAGCTCTTTTTAGACGCATCCGACGATTCCGAAATATCCGATTCGGAATCCGTCATTTTTGCGGCTTCATGCCTTTGTGGTTTCTTTTCATCGACGGCCTTTCTGACGACCTTGCAATTCCTCGCCTGCGAGATTCTCTGTACGACTTCGTCTTTTTTCGCATCGCAGTCTTCTTTCGATTTTTTATCGCGTTTTTTGTCGGCGTTGAACGCTGACAGCCGAAAAAATTTTCGTTTCTCCTTGGACATGCGATCGGAAGTTTCGAGACGAATTTCGGCCTCGTCGGCGGCTTGAATGGGGTTTGAACGGATTGGGGACGCGGTGGGGCGATCGAGGGACGTGTTGGATGTGACGGCGGTGATAATGGTGGTGACGGGGGGGATTGGCGTACCCTCATGATCGCTGCTATCGCTTTCGCTGAGACTCGGACCGGACGGCGGAGGCACGCGACTTTTTCGCGACCCTTTTAACGACGGTGTTGTACTCGTTGTTGTTGTTGTTGTTGTGGTTGCCGTCGTCGTCGGCAGAGGACTTCCTGCTACTGCGTTGGTTCCGGATGACGGTGCAGGTGACGCATCTTTCGACGATCTGAAAGGAAAGAACCTGTCACAAAAAAGGCTTTACGACCGTTGTTCCAATGTTGTCTTGATTTTCGTTATGGAACCACGTGTATTAGACTTGAGTTGACCGGTTTCATCAGCTGTTATAATGATCATTGTCTTTACCTTAGCATTACTTACTGTCATTAAAGGTTTTGAAATAAGTTATCTACTCATCCTTTCTATATTAATAATCAACAATAATTTGTCGATAAACGTTATATAAGTTTCCTGAACGACCAGTGGTTAGCCCTCTTTCTGTACATGCGTTAAAAATAAGCAAACCCCCTTTTTAAACATGCGTTAAAAATAAACAAAACTGGTGTTGGTAAAATTGTGAAAATATTTCGTAGGAAATCATTCTAGTTGTCAGCATTAGTTGACCCAAATTTCTTTTTTATTTTTGCTTTTATAAATATAGTGACAATTTATGTTTATTTTTGTACTTAAAAGGTAATATCTACTTTAGTTAATAAAAATGTATTATTAAATACGATCTTACTTTTGGTTCTTTTCCTTGATCTTTTCCCGAACTTTGTCGATTTTCTTGCGTACCGCTGAGTTCACGCCGAGTTCCACTTTCCTACCCTTGACGTTATCATGGTGACCCAAACAATGCCGACAGCGCCACGGACATTTCGGTTTTCGTTCGGCGGGCGGATCCAAACACACCATGTGATACTTGCGTTCGCAGCTGCAGCAGCAAAGCAGACAAGTTGAAACGTCACTATTACCTGAAACGGCGGGCGCATGAAAAATTAAATTTCCAACTTCGTCGGACACTCACCACACGCGTCGCAGGTCTTGCACTCCTCGCAGAACCAGCGGCCGCCCTTGGCGAGTAGAAGGGCCAATTCCGGTCCTGCGTTCGTGCACGACAGATGGACGAACGAACCGCACTCGGAGCAAGCGCTCAGCTTCTCGAAGGCGCCGTTGCTGTTCTTCGTCTCCGTACCGAGACACTCCGAACATATAGGCAACGCCGAGGGCGTCTGCAAAAAATATTACACACATTTTCATACAAAAATCCATTCATGAAATCTCGTTTTGACGCGCCGCGTGTTGTTACCACGTGTTGTCGGGCTCCGCCCTCTAAACGCGATTGGTCTTAGAAGGTGTTCACGAATCGGGAAAAGATATTTTTAAAATATCAAAGCTGGCGATGAAAGCAAAAAAAAACCGGAGATGATCGCATAAAAAATGAGGAAGTTGTCCTCTGCAAACAGATGCACGGACGTATTTTACGAAATTGGACGTCACAATTCGTTTAAATTAAGCACAATTTTCGTTTTGCAAATAGCATCGTCGTGGCGCCGAAACTTGGCATTAACAACAAAGGAACGTGAAATTATCAGTGACGTACATGGCGATAGGAATCATTACAAAAGGATAATTGTTACTACAATCAAATTCATTTGTTTCCTGAATATTTCAAAATTAAAATTTTTACTCGAACACCAATCCAACTTCTCTATTCACCTTGAATTTATTGTCACACCTTTTTCTCCTTGCTTACCTTCCTTATTTTTTTTTTCCTTTCTCGCCTTCTACATTTTTAAATTATTGCTTCCATTGCATTTTTTGTTCCCGCGTTTAATCATTACAATTTCACGTCCGTATCTTTTCGTGACACATTTTTAATTAAGAGACGAACTGGCGCAAAAAATTACAAACCAAACGCTCAAATTTGAACGCGAACGATCAATCGTGTGCACTGAGCACCGTGATAACGAACCGACCAATGAGAAGACTGAACACGTGCGATGCAAAAACAATCGACGAATAAAACAAAACCCAGTCGATGGGCCACGTCGTCGGTGTGTCGTAAACTCGTAAACGTAAGCACCATGAATGCTGAATGAAAAATGGCTGCGCCGAACATCAAATTTGATTGGAACGTCGAACAATTTAGAATTTGTTTCACACGAGTTGACTCAGTAAATTTACTCGGTTCTTAGGCGGCGATGACGTACCTTGTTTTGACCGAACGAACAAAACGGATCCGCCGATCGATGACTACGCTTATTAATTAATACGCAGTTTAGAGCGAGTTTCGCGCTCACCAATACTGCGCATTTTATCTCAATAACGCATTTTTTTAAACATTGCGTAACTACCCACTCTCCTGGTTCTGGGCGTTTCGCATTTGTTTTGAAAAAAACTAAAATAATCTAGAAGACGTCGAAAAAAAATGAATTTCAAAGAGCGGTGCAAACAAAACTATGAATCGAAACAATAAGTTAAAAAGTACAAAACTCCTACTCAGTTGAATATTTTTTCTTTTCTTTCTTCCATTGGAGAAGCATACTGAGAAAGATGAAGGAAAAAATGCAGTGAGGAGACAACCGAATCCAATAACACGTAACCCAATGTTAAATATAATAAATAAAATGACTTGGATTCGATTTATTTCGTTAGAATGGGTTTGTATTAGTTGGGTTGGACTTGCCTAAGTTAGTTTCACTTGGGTTCGATAATGTTGGATTTTACTAGGTTAAAGATTAACCCAGTCAATTTCTAAGCCCAATTCTTCTGCTCGAAAGCCTTATGCCCATCAGGCGTCGAATAACTAAACCCAAATGGTTAAATCACTTTAAATCCATAAAGCCAATCTAACCCAATTCAATGTTAACTTTTTACGACTTAATTATCAAATGTTATAAAATAAATCAAATGGGAATTTTTGATGATTTTTCAGCCGATTCGTCACGAACTTCCACGGAGGATCGATACGTTTCACAAGGGCCCAATTTGCATTTTTTTTCCGCCCGAAAGGACGTGTGAACTTAAACAAGCAGATGCGACAGACATCGCCTTCCGGCGCAGGTAGAATATTTTAATAGGATTTTAAAATCCGTCAATCCAATTGAAATGCAAGCTGCATGGAGTTTTATTCATTTGTTTTAGGATAAAAGAATCGACAAAAAGATAAAATTATTTTCTTATCATTCATGTAAAAAAAAAAAACGTGTTAAAGTGATAATCACTTTGACAGTTACGATAATCAAATGATTTGACGTCCATTAAAAACAAGATCTGTCACAATTGTCTAAACGATATCTGTCACAACTCTAACACATGTTTAAATAAATACCGCCAACATTATTTGTTTGCAAAACGAAACGAATCGAGTGTATCTCTCATCCGGTGCGATAAATAAACATAATCGCCAGCGCGCGAAAGCCGTAGAAAAATACTTCCATCGCACGTCAACAAGCCTCGATCTCCGCACAAATCCGTGTTTTACAGTCTGCGTTGTTTTTATAACTGGTCGCATAATAACAGGTAATTATTATACGTTAGCTGTCGCACGGGTTCGCCGATGGATTTATCTTGTCGACCTTGTTTCGCGTTGTCTCGCGCCCCCTTCATATTTCACCGTTTCGTTCCGAAAGGAGATACGGACCAGCACACCATTCTTTTCCCCAAAGCAAATGTTATATCGAAAAACGCCCATTAACACACATGACTTATCGCATGTGCTTTTAAAGCAAATGAGGTTTATTGTGTGATCGTGTCATAAGCTCATGAGTAGGTTAATGAGCGAGTGCCATTGATGGACAATTTTAATTTTGAGTTGGTACGATACTGACGTCGTATGTCAACTTAGATTAAAATACTTAAAACTATTGAATAGATGAATTCATCCCACAACCTTAAGGGTACAAGGATACTATTAGAAGAAGAAGAACAGATGAATACAAAGTCTACAGTGAGAAAGGCGTAGAATATGATTTATTATTTTATTTCGAAGAGTGAAGTAATTTATTTATTATAAGTTGTCATTTAAATTTGACGTCTGTCAATGTAAGTTTTTTTAACTTGCAGTCAAATTAAACTGAGCGCTCAACCAATCATTCCGATAACGTCTCATGATCATGAGTTTATCACGACATTCATCACGCAAGTCTTTAACTTTCAACCAAAGCAATTTTTTGCGCTCAAACAAAGGTTAGGTTACAGCTAAGAATTTGACGTAAAATAAAATATTATTAGTGTCAAATTCTTGGTTGAATATAAATAAAAATAAAACAAATTTAATGTCTCATTTAAATTTGGCAGCTGTAAATGTCAGAAAATTGTTTCTTATACTTTCAACTATATCAATGATTTGGCTGAACGCCCTGGAAACGGACATGAGATGACATCCTAAGAGTTTTCAACCAAGAACTTAATACCAAAATATCATTCAAACGCATATTATTATCATTATTCAAATACGTTCGGCAAAATCAAAGCACAAGAAAACCTCAACAGTTTACAACAAAAATTTGACATGTTGCAAATGTATAAGTTGTCATTTAAATCTTTCAATCAGACTACTTGGTTGCACGTTCAAAAAAACTGATGAATTATTTGTAACAATTAAATCTGTCAGCAATGCCCTTTCTTGAAAATGTTAATAAATTTGGTACAAACCAAATGATTCAACGCGTATTATATCATTTCAATCTGACAGCTGCCAACGTCATATTTACTTTTTTTAACTAGAGCCTAATTGTATCGTCGCATTTCTTAAATTCGTCAATTAATAATTTTCCTGAGTTCGAAAAAAAAGATAAAGCCAAGAATTTGGCACAAAACAAATGATTCAGTGTCATTTAAATCTGACAGCTGTCATGTCAATATTTAACTTTTTTTAACTTGGTAGTAATTAGCTAATTTCATGGTTGTGGGACCAAAACATCAACTTGGTAAAAAAGGAACTAGTGTTAACTAGTTCCACTGTAGTGCAATTTTTTCTTAAACTAGTCAGACAATGATTTGTCTGGGCGCCCAGGAAAAAAAATTAACAAAGCATTTGGTACAAAACAAATGAGTCATGCATATTCAGCAACTGTAACCAGAAAGATGTTAACAAAGCAATGTGTTTATTGCCATAGCAACGGCTTTTTGATTGGTTGAAAAGTTCAAGTTGTCATAGTGATAGCAAAAAATTAACAAGGCAGTTAAGTTACAGTCATTTAAATCTGACAGCTGTAATTGCCACATTTCATAAAAACACTTCCAGGAGACTTTTAGTCTCTAAAAAAAGAATTTTTTGTAAGGTATTTACCTTAGGTTGGATGTCCAAATCCTCGTAATTTCCCGAATTCCTCTTTCCATTGCCGGCTTCCTGTTTCCTCTTGATACTCGGACTCTGCAGGTTGTAATTGTACTTGTAGTTTTTGCCCTCTTGCATAACTAAATGTCTGGCCACCGCACGTTTCACGGCCATCCTGAGGGCGGTTTTCAGGTCCATCTCCGCAGTTTCCACCACCGTGTGCGACTGTCGCACATATTTCTCGATGGATTTGATATTGGAACCGTCGCGTTCGCCCAATTCGCGCACAGCTTTAGCGACGACTTTGCTCAAATCGCTGCCCTTTTCGATGCGGAGGGTTCTGTTTTGGAGGCCGCCGGGATCCTTGTAGGAACTTTGTCCCTTGTTGAACACTTTGAGCACGGAACCCTCCTTGACGGCCGCCTCTAGGTGTTCACTGACGACGTCCTCGTGGTAATTGTGGTGTTGACGGATCGCATGGCAAATCCTCTCGACACTCGGACGTTGTTTTTGCGAGCGGATCTTGCGTATGGCATCGAGAATCCAACGGGACCATACGGTCTGCGTTACTTCCTCTTGTTCGTACATACCAATTTACTGTAATGAAACAAGTTGACAACATCGAGGTTTAGGAACCGCCGCCGGGTACGTTGAGGCCCACCCGCCAATTTCTCCGAATTTACCGGTGAATATCACCGAAAATAACAATAAACGATGAATCCGCGAACGTTTCAAAACACTTGTCGCCTTTTTAAATCGTTTTAAAGCGACATATCGTTACAAGAGTGTCGATGAAATACCGTCGGTAGCCATCTTGGGCGAGTTGAAACTGTCGCACATTTCGTCCGTTTTTACCGCGTTCGGCGGCATCGTTCAACGAAAAATACTCAACGGCAACAATATTTGATGTTTTCCGATACTAACAATCACTTTAACACAAAGAACACTTACATGACAATCATGCAATGACGTAAGAACGAAGCGACGGCAAAGTCTGGTTGCACGGCAACCAACGGTTGTATTGTAATCCGGCGGCCGCTGGCACGTTCAACACAAACATTCCACCGACTTTTCGTCGCTGTGTCGCCGTGACGCGTCTCTAAAATGATGTTTTTCGCCCGCGAAATTCATCCGTCGATGCAAACGCGTCGTCAAACGACATCGTTAATTAACTTATTGCGCGCATTATTCGTCGCAATGTATGCACAAAATACAACAAAAGGTTAATATTGTGACAAAATGGCTAGTAGAACGTACGCGCGCGCATTTCGTCCCCCCCGGTCGTCCCCGACTACACCGCAAACGCCAATCATACCAGATACGTACTTCCGTTCGGTTACCTCCGCTGGGGGCCGGGGGGTAAACCGACAGGCGAAAATTGATCAAACGACATGTACCAGCTAATTATTTCTTTTTTTTACATAAAGCGTGACGTCGTCGACATGCGCGTTCACCCTTACCAATTTAACGACGTAAATCGGAACTACCGTTATTAATTAAAACGCATTTTCTTTTGATTGATTACTTCATAATTGCCATTGGAAACATTACGGATCCACATAAATATACATAATCGGAGACGAATGGAAACCACCCATCGCAACGCATGCGTAAATTACAATTGTATTGGAGGCGAAAAAGGCAGTTGTATGTGATCGAAGTGCCACCTACAACGTGACCTATTTTTTCTTTATTCATGTAATCATTGCATTAATTTAAATGGTAAACAACTTTCGCGCCAAAACTGCTAAGCTATGAAAATGACGGAGTCATGAATTGAATCACTTGCAATTAAATTTTCGCATTATTGAGGATGTTGCTCTTTAATTTAAAATCCAAACTATGTATTAATTAAATAATTAAAGGTGAGTAATTGAAAATTTCAAATCTATAAGTTCGAAGCACCATCTATGTACCATATGTTGAAACACAAGTAAATAATAAAAAGTATAAATTTTATACAAATCGACTACATTTAATACAATTCGTTAATATTGTATACAATACAAAGACAATAACAAAGGCCAGAACATAAAAAAAAGAGAAAAAGTGCAGTTTTTATTCGTCCGGAACGGAATCAATAAAATTCATTTTATTCGCCATGGATATTAATTAATAATTGAAATTTTGAGAAATATTTATTGCACTTAATTAAAGGACTCATCGTGTGTATGATTAAAAAAAACTTTGTAATGTAATGTTTGAAGCACCATCTGTGCCATGTTATAAAACACATTCAATATTAATTTTATCCATTTTATGTTTAATTTTAAAGAATTGTCTGGTTGGATTAAGTCTTAAATCAACTTTAATGATTACGATTTCCGAAAAATACAGCCAGGTAAAATAAAACAACAAAATTGGTATAAACAACAACATACATACATAAAAATGTTATCGAAGGAAGTAAAATTCTCAAATTTTTATCAAAAGGAATCCTACATATAAAGTAACTTTCTGTGGATGGTTTTTGAAACTCGCCGAATCCATTCTTGTGACACCTTCTAGGAAAAGGGTTCTTAACAGTCCATAGATACTTTCATTTATTATTGAACATAAACAACAATCTTCACAACCATGTCTTTAAAAAATAAATTTTTTACATTTCCTATATTTTGGATAAATATTATTATTTAATTTTTAATGTGTTAAGTAGAATATATATTAATGTATCATATGATTTTTTTTTATTTACTTTGTTAACTGCATTTCAATATAACTGTTTCCTTTGTAATTTTAATTTATGAATTTAAAAACATTATTCTTCACTTAACTCGCAAAGGAATTCATAAAACAAAAAAGTTGAAGAACCCCTATTCTAATGTCAACCCACGCAGTAAGGGCAAAAAATACAACACACTACTTAAGAAAACCTTTATTTCTCAATTACGTACAACTAATAACATCTCGATAAAACAGGAAAATAAACAACAAAATTATAATTACATCATCAATTAATTAGGTATCCGTTACACTTAAAACTCAAGACATTCCCTTCTTACAGACATCATTTTATATTGGAGGTTCTGAGAAATATACGATTTTACATTTAGTGGAGAGTTTACACGAAAAGCGCATGATTAAACTCGCGGAAATAAATAAGACTTATTCATTGTACTCGAAATAAAATCTAATACGGTGCGTATCTTCCCTGCCTGAAACAAAAAGCAAATCACAATTACACACCATACTCCATACTAATCACAAATAGAAATTTAATATTGCGTGCGATTACTAAAACAAAAATGCGACGTTAAACGAAAAGTGCGTTTGAACGTAAAGCGATACAAGAGAAAGTTTTCATACAGGTGTCTCACCACATCTGATCGTACGAGTATCTATTGTATTCGTCGTACATTCTACCATAACCCATTGCGCTGGACGGAATTTGCGGCAACGGTCTGTTCTGGTACATGCTTTGATCGGTTACAGTCGCCGCCATAGTGGTGGTCGCGTCCGATTCGCTGTACTGCGGCATTGTTGTGGTTTGGTAATCGTCTCGAACAGCAGGTGTAGCCGCTGTATATTGATTTTCATAATATTCACGATTGTCCTCGTATCTCCTGTCATAATAGTTGTATCTCGTATCTTGCTGTAAAACAAAAAAAAAACAAAATTTAACAATATTATATAGGATGAGTCATTGGGGTCCCGCTTCTATATCTCTCTTATCTTTGAATTGAGCAGACGTTTATAGACAAAGTTTTTTAGCCTTTAGAGCTTTACACTCTAAAATTATTTTCACCTATACCATTTTTTTTATTATTATTATTTTTTAAAGAGTACATGTTTTTTATTGACATTTCGACTGCATTTTTATTGCCCTATACAGCCATATTAAATTTTCATAATTTTTCGGCAACATTGTCAAATTATTAACATTTTTCACTAATAAATGCCTACTACACCTTGGAATTTGGAAGGGCCTACTAAAGCTATTTTTAGAGTTTTAAAATGGGATTTGTTTCTTTGATAGCTATGACTAACCTCTATGTTTTGACATTAAAAGTTTTCAATTCACTTGTACAGGAACCCTTAATCAAGTCGACATAAATATGCTATTGCTATTTAAAAAAAAAAAGAAAAAAACAGAAAATGCACACCTGTATAGATGAAAATTTTGGAGTGTAAAGCTCTAAAGGCTAAAAAACTTTTGTCTATAAATGTATGCTCTATTTCAAAAGATAAGAGGGATATAGAAGCCAGACACACCAATGACAGCCTGTAGAATGAATGATAGAAAAGCTGAACAGCTGCCGACACAGTAGACAGGATAGGAATTGCTTAGAAAAAAATGAGGTGCTTGAAGTAAATGGAAGAAGCCAGCATATCAGTTTAAGTTTCGAAAATAAAATTACTAGAATTCTATTGTGTTAAGATTACAATCATAATTACATTTTTAACTTACTCCAAGTCTATCGGCCATCCTTTCCCTTACGTACGGCGGAGTCGAAGTGGGTGGTGGATAAGCTTCAGACGTATAAACATTATCTCGAAATCTATCGACGCTTTTCGTACAGTCCTTCGACCAATGCCCACCCATACCGCATCGGTAACACTTCTCAGACTTATCAGGTCGCAATCTCGCACGACTCGATGAAACCTGAACGTTCATGGGCTGCCCGTCGAGAACGTGGCCGTGTAACCCTTTAATCGCGCCTTGAACGTCACCGGTGTTCTCCATGTGGACAAAACCATAGTTTCGTATGATATCGCATTCAAGCACGGTGCCATAACGCTCGAAAAGCTCGCGCACCTGCTGTGGCTTGACGCCGTGCGCTAAATTACCGACGAATATTTTGCAGGTCGGTTTTGATGGATTTTTCACCTTGGCCGCCTCGCATTTGATCGGTTGCCCGTTGACGACTGTACCGTTCAAATTTTGGATAGCGAGACGGCCCTGAGTCTCGTTTTCCATGTGCACAAAGCAGTAGTTCTTGACGACGTCGCATTCTACTACCTTGCCGTAACGCTCAAATAAGGGGCGTATGTCACCTGCCGGCGTTCGTTCGACAAGATTGCCGACGAATATCTTAAAGGTTCCCGAACTGCTACAGTCCGGCATGGTTTTGTCTACAACAAAAAGTTTATCAAAATATTTTCACATTTAAATCAAATGTTAGGTCCCCCTACCTAACTAATTGTTGTACACAACAACAGATGGATGACATTTTGTCGTCCAACATAGAGAATTTAAAGCAAAATCATATTAATTAGACTGTTTACAAAATGTAATCTTTATGTATGAAGTATAAATTCAGATTTATGCAAGTCTAAACTTCAATTATAATCAACAAGGTTATGTTATTTGAACCCACAACAAAACAAATTAGGACCTCACTAAACTTTCTATTTTACAAATTTGTACCCCCAAACAGAATTCCACATACTTTGTGCATCCGTGACTAACGTTTCGGATTTGTCCATACTTACGCACACAATGGAGGTATGTGTGCGTGTAATTTTTCGACGTGCGAAAGCCGCATTCGCGCGTGAATAAGGCATCGTCGGCGTTCTCCCAACGGAAAAATACGCTCAAACACGCTGGAAATTAAAACGTGCACGCAAGAAAAACTTCTGAAGAAGAAAAAAAAAATCTGACAGGATAATTACATTATGGACGGCGACCATGACGTTCTTAAAATGTGACCCCGAGACCCCCGAAACGTCCGTGCGAGTCGGAAAAACGGGGCAAATTTTCGGCGAAACGCGTCCGCACGGTCTTACCTTCGCTAATGGTTGAAAATTTGAAAAACTCCACCGATTATCTAAACCATTGATCAACAAACACACGAAGAAAACACAAAACCGCGTTGACAACGTCGCGACGATCGCGCCCTCTGTTGCCTCGTAAAACCAACTCATTTAATTGTGTCAAAAATAGAAAATTCCCACTCTATTCGTTCCCGTTGGTGATGTCAATTCACAAAAGTCTCGACGCATCGATAAAAATTTCAAATTGCTCGTCGCAAATCGCTCACGTACGAAATTATCAATTTCAAATTTTTATTGTAGTTAATTTTAAAAATTTTAAATTGGCACAAATTCGACCGATAGATGGCGCAGCTTCGGTAGATATTTCGCAATTATGAAATTGCGCCTTAAATACCCAATACAAATTGATTAAAAAGTTTTTTGCAAGCGACTACGGAGGCACTGGTTTTATTCACGATAAAATTAAACAAATTTAAAATGTGACTACGCGCCCCTGATACATCGTAACGCGCGCACGCGTCTTATAAGTAGGAGTTGGCTTGGTTTGCGTCTACATCCGGCCGCCATTTGTTAATTTTGTGCAAGTGCGAAGCGTCATCCACGGAGATTTTTTCGGTTTTTAAGGCCATTTCCGAGACTTAAAGTAAGTAATTTTTAGTTAAATGGAAATTAAAATTTATCGACGAATGCGTTTGGCTACGTATCGAGCCTGTCGCTTCGGCGACGTGAATTCGCCCAAAATCCGTCAACATTTCGGTACGATTTTTCTGCACATAATCGTTTACTTTCGAAATCTAACGTATTCCACACTAATTCTGCGAAGGTTGGAGCGTGGGCGTTTTTTTTACGACAGTTTCCTATATATTAGTAAATGTAAGCCAAAATGGGGCATAGTATTTTCCCTAACTATAGACGAGTTTTTTTTTACGGATCGAGTATCGACGCGCACGCGTAGTTTTTTTATTTTATATAACATCTAATCAATTTTGGCCGTGTTGTTAATTTTTAGCCACATTCTGGGTTATTTATCGAAATGAAAGGCGTTTACGTCGTTTCGAATTAAAATTAAACAGGACAGGGGTCGCTGCATTCCAACAGTAAAAGTGAGGTTCGTTCCACACAAAGCATTCCTACGGTTCCGAATTTGCCCTATCACAGAGCGAATTTTAGTTGGTTGAAGTTAGTCACTATTTAAATTGAAGGGTTTTAATTGGTCCTTGAAATCCAGAACCGCTCGGAACAAACCTATGGTCAAATGCCTTTAGTGTTATATATGACGTTGGCGCCAAGTTTAAAATTATAACATGAAAAATTTCTAAAAACTTCATCGTTGTAAAATTCACGGAGCAATTTATTTAATTAATAATCACTTATGTAATTAAATGTAAAATCAATGTAATTTATAATTTCTAGATTACAAATAAATAAATACTACAATTATTTTTTTGTGAATTAGGTATGTACGTAAACTAACGGATAACGTCTTCTCAGTCTTCAGTTATTTGTGGGTTGTAGTAATGAGTTGGGATGGCCTTCCAGATTGTTGTGGTGTTTCTTGATAATTTCTTGAACGACTTGTCTTATGTAAAAGATATTGAAATGTGCATGTATTGTTCGATAGTTACTACCTTCATTGGGTTCTCGCATAGTCACTTAGCAAGTTACGTACGAACAGTAAACGTCCTAACCGCTGCAGAGTCTAACAAGATATAATGCGGAACAAATAAACGCCTATTGTCAATAGGTGCCTCCCTATTGTCGGAACAAGGTTACATGATTATGTGATTTTTAATAAATTGTTATTTGTATTGCATGACGTACGTTGATTTTTTTTTAATAAATTCCTTTTCTCGCGGAAATTGTCGTAAAAGTCCGAGATTTCGCGCGACGCCTTCGCATAATGCGCCCTATGTTTGCAGTATTGTAATTTTTGCCGTCCGGGGGTTTCGGTCCTTTCATGTGTACGAATTTCAGGCCGGGAAACGATCGAAGAGAGAGAACGCGCCACGATGCCGGGTTTTAGCAGTGCGGGAACGTTCAAAATCTTTATCGGCAACCTCGCCGAGAAAACGGCGATCACTGACATCCGTCCGCTGTTCGAAAAGTACGGGAAGGTCGTCGAATGCGACGTCGTGAAGAATTACGGCTTCGTGCACATGGAGAACGAATCGGAGGGTCGCGAGGCGATACAAAACCTCAACGGACAAACGCTGAACGGCCAGCCGATGAAATGCGAGGCGGCGAAGAGTCGCAAGGCGCCGACTACGCCGACCACAAAGATCTTCGTCGGGAATCTCACCGACAACACGAAGGCGCCACAGATACGCGAACTGTTCAAAAAATTCGGAACGGTCGTCGAGTGCGACATCGTTCGCAACTACGGTTTCGTGCATCTTGAATCGTCCGGTGACGTTAACGAGGCTATTAAAGAGTTGAACGGGACGCTGGTCGACGGGCAGCCGATGAAGGTACAGGTGTCGACGAGTCGCGTCCGTCAGAGACCGGGAATGGGCGATCCGGAGCAGTGCTACCGATGCGGCCGGGGCGGTCACTGGTCCAAGGAGTGTCCCAAGGGCATGGGCCCAGATCGGTTCCGCGACCGCATGTTCGGGCGCGATCCCTATCCGCCGCCGCCACCGCCTCCCTTCCTGCGCGACCGGATGATGGGCCGATTTGGGGTACGCGAATTATAATACATCTCAATTACGTCTCAACCAATACTATTTTCTTCTTGTCTAAATTACAATAATAGGCGATGCACCACGCACTCTTTAACCTAAATCGGAAAATTCTTTAAAACAACATTAATCCAAATTCCAGCATAAACGATTCAATTCACTCCAACTCCAATAGAAACCGTTGAGAATGGAATAATGTTGTTATTTTGTAGAAATTAACCAAACATTATTATACATATATAACGTCCAAAATAATGCACTAGCTGAGAAATTTGGACAAAAAGGTTTCTTCATTTGTAAACTTTTATTGATTTTGTTGTAAACTTTAGGATGGCTATGACTATTACGATAGGAGATTTGAGGAGTCGCGCGACCTCTACGAAAGGAGGTACGCCGGCATGCCTCCTAGAGGCGAGATCGGTATGCGTGGAGCCCGTGGAGATTTCCTACCACCGCCCATGCCACCACGTAGGGAACCACTACCACCCATGCCATCAATAGGGCTTAGAGGACCTCCATCCGGTGGATTGGGGAGTGGTTTAAGAGATTCGGGATTCACTCGTGGAAGCAGCGAATACAGCATGTTCAGCAGGAGGTCTCCACCTCCATCGGCTACCTTACCCGGTTCTAGGAGATTATACGAAGATTTCAGTAGAGACTCGTTCGATGAAAGGAGGTAAGGCGATTTGTGTTTTCTTTTTAGCTGGTAGGGTTAAAAGCAAGAGATTATGTTTATAGACGATTTACGTTGGTTCTAGCGAGAAGAATCTTAAAAATGAAATTAATAATTAATATTTTTTTCCCTTGTATTTGCTTGATAAAATGCTAGAGCACTTGTATATCGTGAGTCACATCACCTGGACTTTAAAATGTGTCCGTTACAATCCTTTCGTTGTGAATCTAGTCGTTATTTTAATGAAGTTTTTTACATTTTTAGGCCAGCCCTTAGAGGTCCGTCGCCTTCCAGGAGATACGCCCCATATTAATTTTATAATCGACGAGCGTTTGCAATTTTAAGCGAAGGGTCTCGCCTAAGTGTGTAAACTTTCCACTAGTTGTAGCGTTGAGGATTTTTTTTTAAATCTCATCCAAACATATTGCCAACTTTATTTTACAAATGACACGTGCGTATATTGTCTGCGGTGTGTATTTCGGAAGTGGTATACATATCGATTGTACATTGTTGACTTTTTATTTTGTCGTAACGTCATCGAGTTGAAGAGGAATAAATTGGAAATTCATATCGTTGCGTTTTATTTGTTCGTCGAATCGACAATGCATGTCGTAATTTAGTGTTAAGGATAAAATTGTGTATCGTGGATGAGTTAATAAAAGTGATTTTTTTTCGTAGTATGTTTATTTGTTGTGTTATAATGAACATAATAATGAACACCATCGCTATTATAAACAAAAGCAGCAGCTGATCAGGAGGACAGCGTGCATTAATTAACCTAAGTTATTTTTTTAAATTTAATCTAAAAGGAAAAAAATAGTGATCATATTTCATAAATTATATTTGTTTTTAATTGTGAGTGGGGGAGTCCTCCCCCATGGAATGCATTCATTATAAGTTTATAGTATTTTTTATTTATAAAAGATTTAACAATATTTCTTTAATTTTTATTATTTGCAACGAGCAGTACCAAGTGCTGATATCACATGTCCATTTTGATGAAGAAAATACACCATTTATCAACCAACGAAAACTGAATGCAACAATTTATTGTGGAAATATAAACTGTAGTAAGAAAATACAAATCTAAGAACTTATTGTGTAGCAAAAGCGTCATAAAAAAGTATGAGAACCAATGAGAAAATCATTGGTAAAATGGCTATCATAGGAAGAAAAAAAAAGATAATGTTTTAAAAATGTTTAAGTTTCCCGCCGTCACATTAGGAAACTGATTAGGGGCTTACGAAAATTAACCTGGTGTATACCGCTTGTACCGAAATCGTTCGAAAATGTAACAAGTTTCTCTGTACCGCGTTCGAATATTACACCGAATCTACCTGGTGCATCTAACAGGTTGACGATTTGTGGATCGATGAAATTCAGCGGTAAATCGCCGGTGAACTAAAACATAACTGAAAATAAAACACGTCTTTTGTGAGCATGAGTTTTGAGCGGCCCACTTTGGGGTGAATGATCCATTTGCGGCTTTCAAGCCGAGTAATTATTATTTATTTTTCCAAACGTATCCTTCCTTAGTCTAAAATGTAAGTTTTATAGTATATTCACGTTTATTAAATAGTTTACCGTCAGGGTTATACAAAAGAGCTACATGGGGTACATAATTTTCAATGGCAAGGCGCTATTTCTTTCTTTTTGGAGAATAGTTGTAATTAGGTACTTAAAATAGCTTCCGTATCATTATCACTAATATAGGGAGTTTTTGTAAACCAACGATTTAAACGTATCTTTTTGACGCGAACGTTAAATGCTACGTTACGGCGTCACTAGTATGGTAAACTAAAATAGAGTTAAAGGTCTTTCTTATGAGGCATGTTTGTACGTATCGTGATTGTCAATAATGTCAAGTTTGTTTTTGTAGAATATATTAGG
>JAFFZR010009394.1:0-11076 GCA_018397195.1 Lethrus apterus | reverse complement strand
TTTGCTTTTGATAGACCTCCTTGATGTTTAAGTGGTAATTACCGAATTAATTCTTTACATAAGAACTTTTCTGAAAAAAATAACATTTTTTCTTCAAAAAATTAAAATTTTTGTTTAAAAGAAAAAATTTAAATGTGTCATTTATTCAAAAAAATTGTTATGTAAGGTACCAATTTTTTTAAGTCACCGTTTAAGTAGTAAGAAGGTCTATTAAAAACAGAAGAAAAAAGTGGCGGTTGTCATTTAAAAAAAATTATGATGACGTCATTGTGCAAAAACAAATGACGTCATTCCAAAAAATTAACGTCAGAAGACGGCATTTCAAAAACAAAAATTTACCCGTCCGAGCGATTTTCTTAAAAACATTATAGAACGCTTTTATGAATTTTGTTCCAAACTTTATCACCACACTGTATATATAAATGTATATTTGCTACTCTAAATCCACAAAAACGGCGCGGGTCTAATTTAAATTTTCAGCTAAATTTCATCTGTAACTTAAAACATTTAATTTCACATTTTTGCATTTTTATGATAATCAACGCAAAAACAATTTTGGTGAAATTTGAAAAAAATTGAAGTGGAAAGAAAGTGTTTCTTAGTATTTAAGTTTTGTTACTGTTGATTTTTATGTTTTCGCGTTAAGAATTTTACTCGTAAACACTTTGGATTTTATAGTAATATTCAACGACAAACATTTAACAAGCCGCCTGATTTGCTCGAAAGAGACCATTTGCAACGATGAATTCGTCTTTGTGCGCGTAATAATAATAAACAGAAGTCCAAATAGGTCATACGACGAAACTATTTACAAATTTAATGGCACATTGTGTACGTATATGATCGTCTGGATAAAGTTTACAACGCGGTAATATTATAGTCTACTGCCTAACCACAGGGCACGTTACACGTTACAACTAAGTATAGCTTGTTATGAGTATGTTATTGTTGGGTTGGCTTGTCGGTAGGTAGGAAGGACAAAGACTGTTGCGCATTCTTGCTGATCATTATGAAGTTCAATGTTACCGTCATATATAATTATTTAAAACGTCTGTTTGGTTGATGTGTGTCTTTGAAACTAACTTGATAATAAACGGTTAACGTTTACTGGACAATAAACTATTTACGTGATTTTCCACTCGCCTGTCAAACTTTGTTTCTGATACAAAATATCACTACACAAAACAATATATATGTATATGAAAGGACTTGAATTTAAATTACAAAATACAATAAATATTGCAAGTTTTTTTCAATTTATATACAGCAAATTTTAGTGGTTAAATTTAATCAATAATTATTATAATAAAAATATTATTTTGAAGCATGTTTGTAATAATGGTACTGTTAAAATTCAAAGAAATAAACGACACAATTAAAAAAATATCTAAAGAATTACTAAATTGTATTACAAATACATACAGAACCTTAATTAACCCCGTCGTCAGTAATTTATACGCACGCACCGAAAATTAAACGTGCGCAATTAACAATTACAACTTGCTGGATAATTTACATAGGCGGCTTTGCTTGCTTGCATGCGTTTCCTTGGCAACCGGATAAATATAACTTTACACCTGCGTGTTTAGCACCTTATCACTTATTAAAATGGAATTAATCGTATTGTCGTTAAATGCATACGTATACGGCGACTGCGCCCATAAAAACGCGTCCGAATCTCATTTCCAGCGTGAATTTTAATCGCTCGCATTCGAAATATTACGGCCTCGCTCAAGCAATACGTAAAGTTAATTAGTTATTCGGCATGTCGTTAAAACTGCATCGCTTTACCTCTGTCACATCATGTCGCCGTGTACAAATATTTGAACAGGGTGTACGAACCTAGACCGTTAAAATGGCGATAGACGTGAATGTAGGAAAATTTTGGTTCCTGGAGATAAAACGTTGAAATAGAGAATATAGTAACATATGATTTGATTAATTAAAGTTTCAAAACAATTTTAGACATTTAATGTTTTAAAATAATAAATACACAATGATAACTAGATTTTCTCTCTTCAAGTCTTCAAACGTAGAATCCGGTTGGTATTTTTTGCTGCAGACGATGTGGATGGTGTTTTAGTCATATTTTTGATTGAAAATAAGATTTCCTTCTGGAAGCGTAGGGATCCTACCGACTGCGCCATGTTAGTAAGACAGTAAAATAAATCGGAACGGAGGATTTTTTAAAATTTTGCATTGGTTATCGAGGTATTGTACACAATTGCCGTTATTTTCAAAAACTTTCATTATTTGAAAAGGTTTCTTCTGTCTTCGATGTCTCTTCCGAGTTCCCATTAAATCTGACAAATTCATAACCTTTTCCAGCGTGATTTTATCTAATTTTTCTTTCGTATTGCAACCAAAAAAACTTGGTTGTAGTACCTGCGTTTTCTTTTATTATCATTTGTTTCTTTCTTACCAGTACCTACTTTCAGTGTCATACGAGATCCCCATTTTTACAATATCTGTTTTTCTAACCGCATTATTTATTACAAAATAGTCGAAAATTCACTTTGTAATTTAGATCGAGTTACATTTTGTGGATTTTTTTCGTATTTCCGGTAGTTACAGATTTTGGAAATTTTATATGAAAATAAAATATAAGATTTTCGATGTACGATTTCGTAATTGTATTCGATTGGACGTTACGTGCGCTCACGTACACCCACATACGCGTTTGAAATATTCACATACGTATTTAATAACGCACAGAGAGACATTCTAATAATATATCAATCACGTTCACGTATTGCAAATCCGGAATCTGTTTGATAAAGATCTCGCATGTCAAATATGGAATATAACAGAGTAAAACAACAATCAAACAAGTATTACAGAGGACCGGACGCGGCAGAGGGCGCTATATTGAGTTCCCAGAGCCATATATAACCTGTCCAATATCCTGTTCCACCACCGCTCGACCGAAAGGCCGCTGCAGATAATTTCTTTCCTGCTTATTTGATATTTTACAAATATGTTATTGATCTTTTACTGCTCAGAGAGATTTATATTGGAATATTTTGTATTGCGATAAACGTTTTTATTAAACGATGGTTATTGAAGTTTCCCTTTACCGACGATCCCTTTAAGATGCATAATACAAAGCATCATCTATTTCCGATACAAAAAATCAATTTATAATTTAATAAAATTGACAGTTCTATTCATTTAAAGTTAATTGTTTTATGTTTCAATTTTGTGTTGCTAACTTATATATCAAAGAAAATACGTTGAAAAAATGTAATTGTTAAGACGAAATTAAAGTTTAATACATATCGATAAAAGTTTACGTCTTTTCTCGCGGGTGGTGTTTGGGAAAATAACCGAAATGACGAGATGGATACTGACATGTGACCAACGTTATAAAAAATTCATCGGGGCATGACCACCGCTCTAACGTTACATCCGGATCGCATATAACATTAACGAGATCGTGCATTTATTCAAAGTCTTCTGTGACGACCTTTCCGGCCATCTCGAGACAGTCCTCATAGACCGATGTACACTTACACGTCTATCGACTAAATATATTAAAACTTTAATCTAGCTAAACGTACGTGTGTACCAAGCATTCGGTGTCTGGTGAATAAGTTGACGTTTGCTTTGGGGACATGCAACACTGAAATGTAAACTTCATGTCGGAAAAGAAACTGCATAAAATATTACCATGACCCCGAGGAAAATTTTGGTATACAAAGTTTATCGAATTAAAAAATAATACGTCAAAAAATTAATTTCAAAAAACTTTGAATATTTAGGAAGCAATTGTATATGCATATAATTTATGTCATTGTTTTTCGGTTTAATAATATACCACGTTGACTTTTCACATACCTCGTCGTTGAGGTCACCGTACGGTAAATAATCCTAAGCCGAAAATCTCCCACCCGTATTATGTACATTCGTCTAAAACTAGTTAGTTTCGCATGGAACAACTCAAACAACCGAAAGGATCTCGGACTCTATACAGTTTCTCCGTGCTTACCTTCTCGCCAACCGAGAAATTATGCAACGCATAACAAATTCCGGTCGCGAATGCGAACACCGAACAATATTAATACAATACATTTACGGACAGCATTATGGACATTACCGGGCAATAGCGATCGTAAATTTATGTCCACAAATGAAATTTCTGGGACATCAATAATCGATTTTATTATGTAACTATCGCAAATTGTTAAATGAAATGGACGGGCACATTCAATGTTGAATACCTTAGTTGGTATGCATGTTACGTATAACAAATGAAGAATATATGATACCTTCGTGCGTGCATAACAAGAAGATGCAAGACATGGGTTAAGTTTGTAATAGTACAATAATCTTTTTAAGGAAGTTGTTAAAACATATTGAAACAAAAGATATTTATAAAATGAATTTATTTGAAAAGTGTGTTACCACAATGAATAATTTTATATAACAAAATAAATTAAATGTAATTTATTATTATTTTTAATTTAAATTATAATGCAAGATACATAAACTCACTTGCTAGTTCTTCGTGGACACATCGGAGGTTCCAGGATTTTAAAATTGCCGCTCTTACGTATTTAAAAACTTTGATATGAGATGTTTACCTTTTTGAATTTTAGTGGTAAAGAAATCTGTAGTTATTCTTAGACGGTAATAACTAAGGTTTAAAATAAAATAATGAAATAAATTTAAAACAAACAATTTACCAATATAAATAAAAAAAAACATTGACAGAAAAGAAAACATGTAAGTATTATGAAACGTGAAAACATTTACGATTTGTAAAAACGACTAATACGCCACCTAACGACAATTTATGTTTAATTGTTGCCAACCGACGCCGTGCGAAAATTTTATATTACGCAATACAATTTATCAAGGACAAAATAAGGTTATTATGTAATTCGCATTAATTAGATGAAAATGTTAATTAATATAATTTTTAATTTTAATTTTACCAAAATGATTCGTTTCTTCGCTGCTTTGGCGATCTTCACGAAGAATTTCCTAACTTCGGTCCAGTCAATGACGTTCAAACTTCAAACGTGTTCACTTTGTTTATAATCACTATTTAATCGTTTTTATTAAGTTTTTCAACGCTTATTATTTATTATATATGAAAATTGGTTTTGAAGATAACTTTTCAAACACTCGATGTGCGGAGATGTTTACATATCTGCAAGAGACGCTAAACTGTTCGTGTTTTCTTTCAAATTCAAGGCGTTCTTTTAAAAGTCCATGCTGATATTTGAAATTCATCGATTTTTAACAATACGTTTCATATTAAGTGGATTCAAGGTAGATGACATCCACTTACTTATTAATTTTACACATTTTCTGTTTTACGTCAAATGAATGGTTCGGGATACAATAAACAAACAAAACATACATACTTAAAATTAATGAACAAAATACACAA
Organism: Lethrus apterus; assembly: GCA_018397195.1. Classification (NCBI taxonomy): domain Eukaryota; kingdom Metazoa; phylum Arthropoda; class Insecta; order Coleoptera; family Geotrupidae; genus Lethrus; species Lethrus apterus. The sequence continues at coordinate 5,678 of JAFFZR010009394.1, read as the reverse complement.
AACTTATAACTAACTTATGGTAGGAATCATGAGAGCTGGCGCGTCAAGGTCATATTTGAATTGTATGAATCAAGTTTCAGAAATCGCATGTCTATTATCATATGTTATATACATTTACTATATTGCATACTTCATATTTATCGATAATCTATGTGACATAACCTAGAAGTTAGGTTAGCACAATGCCGTTGACATGTGACATGTCAATCTTGCATTTAATAACGATATACGTTTTCCTTGTTCCATATAATTTACATAGCAGAGATACGTTTCAGTTTTTATCTCTTTCATCAACATGCGGACCGAATGCGAAAAGGAAACTCATAGTGTCGAAAATTGTTGCATACAAATGGCCTTGACACGCCACCTCTCATGAATCCGACCATAACTATAATTATTGTACAGTGAGCTCGAAAAAAAGATTAGTCAAAGTAAGCCATGAACAAAAATCGGCATGTCTTTACTTAAACCACTATTTATTTCTTAATGTCAAATTGACGTTTGTCAAAAATGTTCAATAACGAAAGTGAAAGTGAAAGTGCTCCTGAAATTCTTCATAACAGGCAACGTAAGAATATGCCGATTTTTGTTCATGGGTTACTTTGACTAATGTTTTTTTCGATCTCACTGTATTTAAACCTTGGTTATGTGTGATCCGAGAAATTTATATCCTTTTTTAATATAAACGTAAGTAAATAAAATAAGTGTACATAAAATTATATTACAATATACAGGGTGTTCAAATTGAAGTCGGCACTATTGCCAACTTTATTACTACTAAAGATATGATGTTGGTTAAATTACCAAGGTAGTAGCGTTTTTTATTCTGATTACGATGGTAAAATTTTAAAAAACAATTGAACTTCCTACACCCTTACATTTTTGCACATTTTAAACGATAATTTAATTTGAAACAAAATTTATTAACACATAAATACCCTAAACTTACAAATAAACGAACTACAAACATTTAATTTTTCGATAACTAGCCAATGTCTACATTATTTTCCTTTCAATGCTTGTAATTCGTTTATTTGTAAGTTTAGGGTATTTATGCATTAATAAATTTTGTTTAAAATTAAATTATCGTTTAAAATTTGCAAAAATATACAGGGTGTTCTATTAAAAAAAATTTTTTTTTTAATATCTCGAAAACACGAAGTTCAATTGTTTTTAAAATTTTACCATCGTAATCGGAAGAAAAAACGCTACTACCTTGATAATTTAACCAACATCGTATCTTTAGTAGTAACAAAGTTGGCCGATTTCAATTTGAACACCCGGTATACACACATTGTAATTAGTTAATCAAAGTATTCACGATAAGACGTGGATCGTAAAACTCTCCGAGAAATGAAACAATCCGGGTCAATCAGATGTACGCGGCGCAGAGTACAGCGGCAATCGACTCTATTTAAAGAAGCAGAAGCAAATTAGGGTTTCGTCAGCGAACGTTTAAGGTAGAGGGTAAGTTTGAACAGACATGGGCGGCTCCACCTAACGAGGTAGATTGGATTGGATTTGAATTGGTTTAGATTGAACAGGATTGGGGTGGATGTATGGTATACGCGAGATGGCGCGGTTCGCTGTCTTCGCCCACGTCGATAAATTTATATAATCGACTGATTTTATCACTAATTTGGTTTGTGTGTCGTGCGACGATTCGAACCGTACGTCCCAGTTTAAAATCGACTTTCGACGCGTAAGGATAATTTCGTACTTTGTTAAATGTTAACGTCAGCGGCGAATAACAAACAAGACCAGGAAAGATAAATAAAAAACGAATTCATTAGAAACCATTAATTGATCAAATAATAGAAAACAAATTAGGATGGTTTGGCCACATCCTAGGGATGAAAGACAACAGAATAGGCCAAAAAAGTATATGAAGCAAAACAATCAGACAAAAAAAGAAAACGGAAGACCAAGAAAAACATGGGAAGAAGAAATCAAACACCATCTACAGAAAAGAGAAGTCAATTGGAAAGAAGCACGGTAACTGGCAAGAGGTAGGAAGAGTTGGAGAGAAATATGTAAAAGAAAACCAGATAAATTTCACTCAAATGGCCTTACGCCTACGGGCAGATTTAAGTTTAAGTTAGTAAGTGGGGCACCATTTTTTTAAATTTAAATTAAAATTAATTCTGCAAAGTTTGCAAACGCCACTATCCCACAAACTCACGAATGTATCATCTAGAAGAATGTATTATTATTACCTAGAAGAATGAACAAGGAGTGCAGGAAAGAATATTTTCTTGATTTAAAAGGGGTAGTTTTTGATAAAAAAGTTGTTACTTCGCTTTCGTTCCTTTTAGATTTCTTCTTACTTTAGAAAGGAAATGCAAAGAAGAAAATGGATGCACTTGGGATTTCCGAGTTTCAAAGTTCACAAAAAATGCAAGAAGATGAAGAAAGCAGATGAACTAGAATTTATGAAAAAAAGTGATTAATTGGAATACTTAATTATTTAACAGTTATTTGTTTATTCAAACAATTCTTCATCCACGTTTTTCGTTTTTTCTTAATTAATATTTATTATTACTACTTTCAATTGTTTTATCTTTAAGACTCGAATTTTTGTACACAATGCTCAAAATAAATTCCTTAATTCGACTGAAATCCAAATAGGTGATTAAAATAAAGGTTATATATTTTTTATTATTACATGGTGGCTTATAACTTTATACATACAAACGTTCAAAAAACGACTCCCGACCGCAGTGGCGACCTTTTCGACAAAACTCTAATCCGTTTAGTCCGTCAGTTTAAAATGTCCGCGAATTCCCCACGGCTTAACGAATAAGATAAATAACACGACGCGAACGTAATGCCGAGATTAGAAAACATTTTAACGTGCGTCGTCCCGTCGCGTCGTTTAAACAAAAACGTCCCTTTAGAAATTGTTTATTTAGTTGGGGGTCAATTAAGTCGACACCCTTTCAACATTCGGATATTTTTTCCGTTTAAATTAAACAAGCATGTATTCGGCTATAATTGTAAGATTAATTCACCTTTATGCACCATTTGACCGAGATGTGCGGATCTCCGATAATAAGAGACGATGCTCCCCAATTCTTGTCCAAATGAAGGCTCGTTAGTGACGGATTAGTGATGTACGTGCCAAGGGTTGCTGATTTTATTCGGCCTTCGCCCTAAAACATGCAATTAGGCCTAACTAGCAATCCTAGTACGCTTTTTTTCCCACTCGTCGTTACACAAATAAACTTTCGTTTTTGTGTGGAAATTCGCAAATGTTTAATTTGAAAATCCTAATAGACATTTTTAGACACGGATGAGTCATCATTCGAACGCGACGCAGAAAAAACGTCCATAAACGCCACGCTAATGACACATGCATAATTTAGCTAATTGAAATTATTTACATCTGTTTGTGTTGCGCAGCAAATGAAGTGGAACGCACCCTTTTATGCGGAGGAACTTTTTAATTAGGAAGTCCCACTTACAACCGGATTCATTAAGTCGAATATGAAATTAAAATAAAGCTCTGCGTTTTAATAAACCGAAGATATATCATTTCTGAGCGTTAATTTAAAGAAGATAGGTCATTGTTAATAATTTATTGTGTTAATTTAATTAACTACGATAATTGCGTTTTATGATGGAGTTGGCAGTTGAGTTGTGTAAGACGAAGTTAGCTCTATAACATACACCCAGGGATTCAAAAAAGTCCTTCAAAGTTGGAATAATATAATAATAATAATAATTGAGGACGTCAGCATCGCAAAAAGACTTGCATGTTATGATTATTTTTATTACTGTTATTATTGTCTTTTGTTACGCTTTCTCTCTTGCGCTCGCGTATACAATAGTCGTGTTTAATCGTTTTCTCTTTATAGTATCGTCGTGCGTCGTGTCCGAGGTTTTCAACTGTACATTATACAGAGCTTATTCGCTTATTTTAACTTAAACGAATTTATTTTACTTTTTATGGAGAAAAATTTGCACATGTTCCTATGGAGATGGTGCAATAATTGATAAATTAAATCTCTCAGAGCCGGTTATTTGTGTCTGCAAGACTTTATATTATAACAATTATTTTTAGTTCTTTTTTATCCTTGAACATTATTGTTAAACATTCTTATTATTTTTAATTATTTCATCTCTAATTAAGACTTGCCTTAGATCTTTTGCAAAACGTATTTACCATTTTCTGAAAATTATCGAATAAAAACTGACCGATAATTACGACCATACTTTCAACCAACGTTCTCCAATAACATTCTAATCACGTAGTAGATAAAACGTTATAGAAGATGGCGATTGATAACGACGTACATTAATTGACAAAACGCGTTATTAATCGCGAAAAGAACCCTCTCTGTCGGTAACTGATACATTTGTGGACTTCGGCTTGAAACCTCGTAATGAGACAGGACCGCAGACAAAAAGCAAAAGCCGTGACGAAAGGCAAGGCGATCGCGGCGGTTGTCAGTTGAAAAGGATGTTCACATCCATATTTAGAAATTTATTGATTTTAAACATGTACGATTTGAAAAATTAATACAGTGTCTGTTTTTAAGTTTTTTTTTTTTTGATTCTTCGTCAAACCATTCTATGTTTTTAATTTTAATTTTTTTTACGTTATTTTATTCAAAAGCTTCTTATTAAAATGTCGTCATTTTGTTCCCAAGACTACTTTTAATGGTTGTTCTAAAATCTGTTGTTGCTGATTTTGTCTTTTTTTTTCTAAACTTTATTGCTCAGTTTTTTATTAATTTTTACCTAGATTACAGAAAAAAAATTTCAAAAAAACTTGCCAATTATTAGCAAACGTATTCGAAATGAACTCACATTATTCTAAATATAAAAATGTTTGCATCTATTATTTGAAGAAAAGTATCGATGTGTTTCCAAAGATCTGAATTCATACATAAGTCCTCGGTAGTATAGTGGTAAGTATCCCCGCCTGTCACGCGGGAGACCGGGGTTCGATTCCCCGCCGGGGAGGCTTTTTTATCACATTTTATTGGTTTAATTTTTTTTTTATCATTTTTAAACAGTAAATCACAATTTACAAAAAGGCTTCATTAACCATTTCGTCATCTTCCTTGTCGGTTATAAGAAAAGGCCTCATTAAAGCCGAGGTTCGAACCGTTGTAGTCCGTTGTCGACCGTCAGTCTGACGGGCGGTGGAGCCGTCTCTGTGCGAAAAAATAAACTCCAAGCAGGCGGAATTTGACACGAATTGGTTGTTTTTCCGAGGGTAACGAGGGATCCGATTTCTTAACGTGTTCCGAATTTTTGAATAATAAACAACAGTACGGACCGTTTTGTATTCGAATGCCGTTCTGCCGTCTTTAATTATTTTACAATTAATGCTCATACCTAAATACAATTTATAAATCAATCAGTGGACAAAAACAATACACAGTGATTGTGACTAGTGGATATTAAAATGTTTGAGCGTCACAGAATTTTATAAAATTTTCAAAAATTAAAAAAATAAAGGTTTTTTTTGCAATTTGTTTCAGATTTCAAGAAAAGGATTTTTTTTACAATTTCAACAAAGAAAATTAAAATACGACCATTTTTTCTCATAAACGACAATACTTTTATGTTTGACGGAGAAGTCGCATTTTGCGAAACAATTTAATGAAACATATTTTATAAAAATATTTCATTATTATTATTATTATTATTATTGTTATTATTATTAT
>JAFFZR010009389.1:0-10129 GCA_018397195.1 Lethrus apterus | reverse complement strand
TGTCACACATGTAAATATTAAATACCGGAAACTTGGTTGCGAATACGGCAATTTACACCGTGTAAACGTGTCTCGCGAGTAGCCAATTAGTAAGCGATTTTTTTAAGTGAGAATTTTAATTTACTCCTCCGAATTTACGAACGTAGTATAGTATGGCTCAGATTGTGCTTTAAAGTAATGTTTCGAATATATGAATGTGTATTATCGTCAATTTCTAACAAAATATAAAGTTGTACATCTTCGGTTAATTTTGTCTTACAATGGTTTGTTTTTGGAAGATCCCTTTGTTGATTTCATTCATCTTTCTATTAAAACTTTAAGGCCGCTTTTCTTGATTTTTTCTATTTACCTATTTAAAATTTTATTCCTTTGAAAACAGATTAAAAAATCGTAACGAAATAAAAAAAAATTTTGTTATTAAAAAAAGTGGATGGAGTCATAACTTTAAAAAAATTCATTGAAAAATTTGAAAATATTTTTTTTTGAAACAATTTTTTTTTGTATCGTAAACAAATTGGTAAACGATGATTCTACTATAAATTTAGGAAAATTATACCAGCGAAAAATAATCATGGTTGTCTTACGATGGTTTGTTTTTGGAAGATCCCTTTGTTGATTTCATTCATCTTTCTATTAAAACTTTAAGGCCGCTTTTCTTGATTTTTTCTATTTACCTATTTAAAATTTTATACCTTTGAAAACAGATTAAAAAATCGTAACGAAATAAAAAAAATGTTGTTATTAAAAAAACTGGATGGCGTCATAACTTTAAAAAAATTGATCGAAAAATCTGAAAATATTTTTTTTGAAACAATTTCTTCTCGTATTGCAAACAAATTTGTAAACGATGATTCTATTACAAATTTAGGAAAATTACACCAGTGAAAAATAATCATGGAAAAATTTAAATTTTAAAATCTAAATGAAGCAGCCGCACGCCGGTTGGTAAGAACAAAAATATACTCCACACTGAACCGGAGCCGTCGCGTCGCGCCGCGCCTGTTTGTGAAACAGAGAAATCAATCATACAATCCAATTTTTCCAATAATTTCGGGTATATTTTTCCATGAAATTTTTCCGGTGATATTATTTCTGTCCACCATTTACCTTTCACCGTGTTCAATACAAGGGCAATTCGCTTCAACGCTGTTTCGAACTTTTAGTTCCATAAATATTTGTCTTCGTTAAATATCAAATGTGGTTAGAGCATTTTTCTAATATCATATCAACTATTTCTCACATTTGTTTTTATAGTAAATTATTTTTTTTTGTCTTTAATTGCAATAGAAAATTTTGCAAACGCAATCCGTATTTTATTCTTAGTAACATTTTTTTTAAGCAAGATTGCACGCGTAAACCATCAGATATAAAGGAAATGGCCATGTTTAGCAGTTGATATAATCGTAAATCATTTGTAATTGGTACGAAATAAATATTTGTAATAGTAACCGCACCATTAAAATTACACATCTGGATGCAGCAGCAGCATCTTGCGTTAAAAATAACGTAAACAACAAAATTCCTAAACCGTGGTCACCGGAACGTTCGTATTGCGCAATTTTTTGAAAAAACGGAAGTTTTCGCTTTTATTTCTTGCATCTAAATGCGTGGCGTTCGTGATTGCGTTCTGTTCGTCCGGTCGCCGCAAAACATTGCGTAACGAGTTCATAAATTCGTTAGATAAATATTTCAATAACGGATCGAATTCATTCCGGTTTTGCGGGGTACGTTCGAGTGTTTTTTTTTTTTCAACGTGTCATAGTTCACTGGTTACGGTTTTTACGTCGCGTTTTTCTCCCGACGTTTTCTTGTTAATTCCGTGAAGCGAATGATTTATACGGTCTGAAGGTTTCGAAAACAAAAACGGTCGCTTTTTAGATGACATTATTACTTTTACGGCGGATTTTGTTTTTGGACGAATTGAGTGCTCGATTGAGCACTCTTCTCACGTGCTAAATGTGCATTTCGTTAATAATCGAAATTTCCTCATTTCAGCTTACACATTATAATGATCATCTTATGGTAATCCTTTCTCTTTGGAGCAAAATGAATTTATCTTTGTATCCGTGCCTACAAATAATCGTTACTTTCAAATTAATCCTAAAAACTTTAACATATTGAGGAGTCGCTCAATACAATTTACAATATAATAAATGGTTAACTATTTATTAGGTTGTAATTTGATTTAAAAAAAAAAAAAAATACATAAAGCCAAAGCGTTAATTTTTGAATAAATTTATAAATCACACATTTTTACAGTTTTCCAAATATTCTCTAAATTATGATTGTTGATTTCATATTTATTTATGTATTTATAAACTTCTACTCTTATATTGTTAGATTTAGAAGAATATCACGGCTGAATTTAAATAAATAGGACACTCCGTGCGCAGTAGTCCTTTGCGAATATTATACAGAATAATTATTGACCATAAGACCATAAAAAGCTTTTATATTTAATTTTTTTAATTTTCTTTAACACAACAAAAGCTAGAAATTTTAAACAAATTTTTAAATGTGCTGTTAACGTTAGGTTTATTTATATAAAAGCTTTTACCGTTAGATCCTTACGTTTTTAAAATTTTTGTAAATTTATCCCAGATATTTATTACATAAACTCAAAGTTTAAATTATTCAATTTTTTGAGCTTTGAGCTTTCATTTCATTTTTTTCCAAACATGGAAGTTTTCTCAAGTAGATTCACATGACACTCAAAAGCTCAAGCTCCTTTTGAGTAATTTAGTGTTTAACAGCTCGATGTCAAAGCTAAATGTTTTTAAATCAATTTAATGTAATTTGCCCTAAAAAGCTTTGAGCTTTGTACAAATTAAAATGCAAAAAAAATGTCTACAATTAACTTAAATGTAAATTAAAACAAGTAAAGCATATTGTTAGATTTGGAAGCATATCACGGCTGAATGTAAATAAATAGGACACTCCGTGCGCAGTAGTCCTTTGCGAATATTATACAGAATAATTATTGACCATAAGACCATAAAAAGCTTTTATATTTAATTTTTTTAATTTTCTTTAACACAACAAAAGCCCGTATTTTTAACGAATTTTTGAATGTGCTGTTAACGTTAGGTTTATTTATATAAAAGCTTTTTTACCGTTAGATCCTTACGTTTTTAAAATTTTTGTAAATTTATCCCAGATATTTATTACATAAACTCAAAGTTTAAATTATTTCAATTTTTTTGAGCTTTGAGCTTTCATTTCATTTTTTCCCAAACATTTCCAAACATGGAAGTTTTCAAGTAGATTCACATGACACTCAAAAGCTCAAGCTCCTTTTGAGTAATTTAGTGTTTAACAGCTCGATATCAAAGCTAAATGTTTTCAAATCAATTTAATGTAATTTGCCCTAAAAAGCTTTGAGTTTTGTACAAATTAAAGTGCAAAAAATTGCTACAATTAACTTAAATGTAAGCTTTTCTACTGTCGAGATTTTCATTTGAAATATTTATTTTTTGAATTTGTGTTAAAGCTTAGAAGCTCTTGAATTGATGTTCTCTGAATTGGAAAAATATTTATTTCAAATAAAACTGAAAACGACTTATAAAAGCTCGATTTTTTAACAAATTTTTGAATGTGCCTAATTATCTGGTATAAAGAGCTTTTAACGCTAGTTCGTACATTTTAAAAAATTTGTAAACTTGTCCCAGATATTTATTATTTAAACTCAAACTAAAGTGCGAATTATTTTAAGTTTTGAGCTTTGAGCTTTCATCTTAAAGTTAAAGCTCGACTTGTTATTCAAGCGCTTAAGTACGAAAAATTGTTTCTTTTGTAAAAAGCTGCATTTCCAACCGTGGACAGTTTTCTAGTGTTTTGAGTAATTTTGTGTTTCGATATCAAATATTTTTAAATCAATTTTATATAATTTGACCTGAACAGCTTTGAGCACCTTGAGCACCGTAAAGTACAGAAAATTGCTACAATTGGTAAATGTAAGCTCATCTACTGTCGAGCTTTTCATCTGAAATATTTTTTTGAATTTGCGTTAAAGCTTCAAAACGATGTTGTCTGAATTAGCAAAATACTTATTTCAAATAAAATTGAAAACAACTTGTAAATATTTTAAATTATTTGGGAAATTTTAGACAAATTGAATGTTCTATGAACTAATGCTATTTTCAATGTATTCAATTTCCAATTTTACGCCTAACACTGAGCTTTTGCGAAATTTTTCGAAGTTTAATTAGGTTATAAAAAACTCAACGTATAAAATTGAACTGAACATATACCAGAGCTTTTTTGGGAATTTTATTTAGGAAAATTGGTAAATTTGTTAATTAAAAGCTTGCTGTTTTGATGTTTTAATCCTCTGCATATTTACCACAGCTTTCCACACAAAGTGCAAAATGTGTTTGTGTTTCACATTTTGACTTTGTGTTTGCAAGTTGAGCTTTTCGAATTTGGTTTAACTGGTAAATTTTAAGTGATATAAAAACCAATTCATTTGGTGTTTTGAACTTAACAAAACTCGTCAATGCACAAAGAACATGTTAAAAGCTTCAAGCCTTTTCTTGCGATTGAGTTTTAATTTATTAAGTTGAACGTAAGTTGTGCTTTGCAAGCTCAATATTTGCATGTTTTTGCACTGAGCTTTCCACCCAAAGCAAACCAACCCGACGAAATCCCGACATCTCCATATCTCAGGGTTTGATATTAGGACTATTTTTGTTTTTGTTATACATCAACGATATTCTGGCAAACATAGAAAACTTCTACAATTTTTTAAGTGGATGACACTATTTTTTTTAAATATAACAGAACAAGAAACGTTAAATGAGGGAATGGCTTCTAGTAAAACAGTTAGAGATGAATAAAAATAATGTTGCATTTTTTGAGACTAATTTAATTTGGAAAGACGCAGAAGAAAATTTGATAGCAAATAGAAAACCTTATTTCTATGTATAGTACGGTAATTTCTATAGTTTAATTCTAACAAATATCAACACACAGCTTAAAATTCAAAGGAAGGTAATAATTTTAACAACTAGCATAAAGATCGACCGATCATTGCAGATTTTTTTTGTATAATCAATCATACTGACCTAGTGTAGCACCTTTATCTGTACCTCAGATAAATGTACTTAAAAAGGTGTTAAACTTAAACAAAGAAACACAAGGTACTGTAAAATGAAATTGATAAAACGATAACAAACTCAACAAAAAGTATTCAGAAATGAGTTATTAGAAATTGTAGACAGTGTACGTACGTATGTGTGTTGACAATCTCACGAAATTTCCTTTTGTAATGAGTGTAATAAATTATTATTATTATTATTATTACATTTTCAGGATTTATAATTAAAAAAAAACTATTGTGGACGCTACGAAGGCTGAAAACGTAAATATTACAATTTGCTCATTTAATTATATTGCTTTTGACGCTTGCAAAACATAGCGGAGTCAAACCGTATTTTAATTGCTTTTATTGTTTCTTTAAATCTTTTAAGTATTTTAGTATTTCTTTCTCAAAAACTTCATTTGCTTTGATTATGCCCAGTGACTTTAGCTGTCTTTTTGTATATTTCCCCACGTTTTTTTTTTTTTTTATTAAGAAACCACGGCAGACATTTAGAACAATTAGAACATTTATTTTTTAGTTCAAGTAAAGCCAAGTTTCAACTAATTCCAATATGTTTAATATTTATTATAATCACGCCATCAGCTGATGAATAAATTGAACATAAGCTTGTATGAGTAACAAGAACTATGGATATACGTTACAACAAAAATTGAATCGATGAGAGGAAGAAGGATAACATTCCCAAAAATGGGAATATTATTAGTGTCAAATTCTTGGTTGAATGGGAATAACATTCGTCTTTTAATTGGTAACTTTCAAAATGAGTGACATTACATTTTTCCAAGAAATAGACGATTTCATGGTCTACAATTTGTCAGTGGGTCGCTTTTCAGGAGAACTTATAGTTTGGCCAATAAATATACAGAGTGGCCCACCGAAAACGAAACAGACGCGTTTTCAGGTATTTAGACGATAAAAAAAAAACGCTCAGACAGGTCAATTTTCTTTGGAAGGGGCACAAATGTTTAGCTATTTGTAATCACCTAGTTGGAACCCTAAAACGGGGAGGAAGTTCACCATCAATTTTTTAAATGGAAAGTGGTTTTTCCAACCTATCATTTGAAAGAGCAATCGATGGGCTTTACAGATGTGTTTGAATTTTTTAATTCTGATCATTACATCCCGAGTTATTGAGCTCTGAATATTCAAACTTTTTTCATTTTTTTTACCGAGTCTGTAACTAACAAAAATGTTCTTGAGATTACTGACCTACTGAGTACACTAGATCAATCATCACATTATCAAATATACTGCGAAACCCACTGAAAAGAAAGAAACCAAAAATAGGGTGCATTATTGCAATGGAAATTACATTGATTGGATTTAAAGATGACTTTTCTAAAACGATTTCATTGGAATGTGAAAAAGGTACATTGGAATCTAGTTGAACATCAAAATTATTTTATGGAAAAAATCTTGTATATTTTTTTTGTCTTCTTATTGCCAACTAGTTATTTTAATCTGATTATATTCCATTAGTTTTGGGATTTTTTGGCAGGTTTTTAATTTTTTTTTTTTTTTTGAAAACAGCTATTCTGCTGTTTTATAATAAATTAAACAATTGTTAATTATAATATGTAAACAATATAACAATTTTATTAAATTAAATAAAATAATAAGAATATAGTAAGAAATGTTTCTTTCATGTTTACCAGTAAAATATAATTTTAATCCATCAAATGGTAAATGAAATTTGAGAAAAGGTCATCATCAGCAACTTGCATTGATGAACAAATGAACTTTTCATTATAATATTAAACAGCTATACTACGTTCGCAAATTCGGAGGAGTAAATTAAAATTCTCACTTAAAAAATTCGCTCACTGATTGGCTACTTGCGAGACACGTTTACACAGTGTAAATTGCCGTATTCACAACCAGATTTTCGGTATTTAATGTTTACATGTGTGACAGCTGACAGGTGTCGATTTTAAAAAGTCATTTATTGTTTATTAACAATAAAAAAACCAGTTGTTTGTAGAAGTGAAGTGCAGCAAGGTGAATTAATCACTTGGATTCAAATTCGGGAACAAGTACTGTAGTTGCACCGCCAAGGAAACGCCCCCGTTTCAGAGTGGGCCAAAACTGTAATCTAGCTGGACAAAAATCCCACGACCAAGTTATTGTTAATACGTTATTGAAAAATGCCATTAATGTATGTAATAATATGTTTATTTCGAAAATTTATTGATTTATATACAGAGCGATTTAATTTGAATGTATACCCTAGACATATCGTTTGCTACAAGAGATAGAAGATTTAAATTTTGTTATTTTGTTAGTTACTAAATTTTATTCTATGAGATAAAAGTATTTTCAGTTACGATGTTTTGTATTTGAGTTAAACTTAAGAAAAAATATTTTCGTTTTTTTGCCTGTAGTTTATTTAATATTTAATTATAAATGTATTAAAAAGCTTGTTTAAGTTTTAAAATGATATAAAATGTGTACTAAATGATTTAAACTAATACTTAATCTAATTCATAACTCAATATTTCTCTTGGCAAACTTCAAATAATTCTTTTCGAGAAATTTAACACACCAACACTGAAAATTGAAAAACAAAGAAGGTTGACAAAAGTAGACTTTCTAGACAAACAACATATAATATGACGATAAAATCTTGGCAGAGGATGATGGAGAAATTTTGGTAGCTCCAGTTAAAATAAAAAATACATGTAATTTGTTTCATTAAAATTGCTTGAAGACAATAGGTCATATAATGTAAATTGTTTATACAAATAAAAGTATTTTTAGAGTCAGATATGCTTGTACATACTTTCATTCAAAAAATCCATATTAATAAACTTATTATAATTTGACACAATGACAGAAACACTGTTTACAAATAAGTATGCAAAACAAGACTGCCTAAAACATAGCACTACTTGTGTTTATATGTAACTTTACGGTGTTATTACCGCTAGTTAAATACCCGAAATTAACTATTACATTGAAATGTTTGTACCTAGAATATTTGTCCGTAATATTGCGATATTATTTTTAAGAATTAAAAGCTAAATGTAATTCACTAGTTAGTTTTGTTAAATATGCAGAGAATCTTCTTAAAATCAATAAATAATGTACTTCGAGATCGAAAAAAAAAAAATTAGTCAAAGTAAGCTATGAACAAAAATCGGCATGTCTTTACTTAAACCACTATTTATTTCTTAATGTCAAATTGACGTTTGTCAAAAGCGTTGTCCAAACAAATCAAAGCTTTTCTTTTAGAATCCTATTTTAGAAATGGAAAGGAAACAGGAAACGGTGAATGGCCATATTCTTACGTTGCCTGTTATGAAAAATTTCAGGAGGATTCTAAAAGAAAAGCTTTGATTTGTGATTAATATGTGCCTCTTTGACAAGTAATATGATGGCTATAGATTTATAATTTAGTTATAGAAAGTTATGGCTAGACTAATAAATCGATTAATTTATAGTACATTATTTATCGATTTTAAGAAGATTCTCTGCATATTTAACAAAACTAACTAGTGCATTACATGTAGCTTTTAATTCTGAACAACTTTTGTCTTGAAGATGTTGACCTAAAATAATCATGAGAAATAATATTTGCAATAATTCAATTTTACATCTCAAATCCCTGTCGAGGATTAAAAAAAAAAAAAAAATGTGTAGAAATTAAAAATTTATTACATTTTTCTCCTTTAAAAGTGATTGCAGATGTTTTATTAACTTTTTATAATGAAAAACACGAGAAGTACGCAAAATCTAACAGACAATTGCACGAAATCGCATCTAAAAATAACCGAACAAAAGTAGAATTGGACATCTAAATAATACAATCAGTGTTGACCAACTAAGGGTAAGTTCGAAAATTGTTTACGTGTAATTCTGGCTTGTGTATTTACTCCTCCGAATTTACGAACATAGTGTAGAAAAAGGAAGCTTATATCTATGGGAAAGTTAAAAATTAACAAACAGAGAAAGAAAAATTGATGTAAGGTATTCTCTATGAACCGACGGGTAGTGAAATAACAAAACAAAACAATATTACTATAAAATTGTTAGGGAGAAATATTTTATGTTGTTTCCGGATTCGAAAAAGCCCTTCTAGTGAAATCACCACGCGGCTTGCAATTAGTACCACAGTTTTATCACAGTTTTTTTTTCTAATATATATAATAATTACGGAAACATTTGTCTGTGTAAAAACACATCGCATTGATCGCGCGGCGAAAAAACGAAATCGCTGTTTTTAAACTAAACGGTAAGTTTTACTTAAATATCACCGTTTCCTTATCCATCGATACCATAAAAACTTAAACGATATGATACTATTATTGCTGATTATACGCTATAAATTATAAATGAAAGACAACGACATTAAAACGTCACTTTCTAAGCAAAAAACCCTAATGAATTGACGTTTTGTGCTCATTAAACTACTTTTCCTAATTGTAATTAGATCTCGTTTGTGAACTTCGAACGACTTACCTGATGTTACGTGTTGCATCGCGCGTTCTTCTTATTGCTCAGAACACTATTATTAAAAGATATACTAAAAGATCTTAGAAAACGAAATGCGTGTGGTCGTATACGCACTGAATCGAAGGGGCAAAATACGAGGAGCGCTCATTTCTTCGACGTTAATTACATATTTTGTCTTTTTTGTATATTGTGTAACAATTTTTTTCTCCTTCTTTAATGATTGTTTTAATCAATATACAGTCCGTTCTACAAAACGGGCCTGAGACTATAGCGACTTCAATTGTGATTTAATCACCAACAAACCATATATATTATTAAATGGGACAGTCTTAGCTACAACTTGGCGAAAAAAATTCTTTATTAAACACCTTCATTTATTTGTTATGACGTCGTCGCCATTTTTTTTTAAATGGCAACCTATATTTTTTATTTGTTATTTCGTTATGATTTTTAATTCTGTTTTCAACGGTATACAATTTTAAATAGGTTGCATAAGAAAAAAACCAAGGAAAACGGCCTTACAATTTTAATAGAATGATGAATGAAATGAACAAATTAATCCAACTAATCCATGAT
>JAFFZR010009385.1:0-10618 GCA_018397195.1 Lethrus apterus | reverse complement strand
GCCCCGGGCGCGAGTTAAGCTCGTTACGCCACTGTTCTTAAGCATATAAACAATTTAAAATTTATTTATTAGTACTTTATACAGTCCCTTGCAACAGTAACTATCATATTGAAAACGTAATTTTTACTTTTAACTCTGTTAGTTATGCAAGAATTGACAAAATTGTTTGATTATCTACCAAATTCAGAGAGTTTACTTCTGTTGAGCTGCTAAAACCCAAGGGGAATATGTAATTTAATTTAAAAAAAATTGATAAAATTGTGGTTTTTTTTTTAATATGTTTACAAAAATTTGCACATTGCCTCAGAATTGAATTCTAAGCAACTTTTTCAAATTACTTTTCTGGATATCATGTCATCTAACCTCACTTTTTGCAGATTATTAGCATATTTTTTCAATTACCCGCCATACTAGTGGTCAGGTGACATGAATCAAAACGAATTTTTGGTTTTGTGGACATGCACAACCTATCCCCCAAAACGAATTTTACCATATTACAATAATAAAAAAATTTCCCATATGTTGCAACATTTCTGGCACTGTATAAGAAAATAATTTTCAAAATTTGGAATTCTGTTTTCATCTTTATATTTTTGCGAAATATATTTTAACTTGTTTTATTTTTCAACAAAACTAATAATGATTGGATACAAATGAAAGACTATCGTATGAATTATTACCTATTTAATTTCAACAATGAAGAAGGAAGATAATTATCCGTTTAGATTCCCTTGCCATAACTTGCACGTAATTGTATGGAGAAACATCGGCTTATAACTATAACTGCAATGCGGGCATACAATCACACTTCGCGATTGGTTTTAAAGTTTACAACATTGTTCTGAAAATACAGTTGTTTTTTATGTCTAAATTTTGAAAAACTAACGTCGGGAAAAACATTTCGTACGGACTACAAAATAATTTAAAAAGTGCAACAAATAATAAATAAAATAAATATTGGATCACACGCATTAAATAAATTAAAAGCATATAATTAACAGTAAAAAAGTTTCAGATCTTACATCCTGCTATTTTTTTGCAACAAGAATGTTCTGTTTCGAAAAAAAAAATATTTACTACCTTGAACCACCTGAAAAGTATACAATGTGTGAAAGTTATGGTTACATTTCTTTTTACACATTCGAGCTTCGAGAATGTATAAAAAACAAGAATGGCTTTCAGATCGAATTGGATGGGATGGGATCAAAGAACAGTTGGTAGAACTGCAATCAGATAATTGGACTATTTGGTACGAATCATATAGAAATGAAGATTGGTGGGAATTTCTTTACTTCATAACAGGGATACGTAAAGTAGAGAGAGTGGGGGACGCAATGTGATTTCAAGAAATTGTTTTTTTGTAATTTTTAATTCTTGTTGGTATTTTGTTGTTTTTTGTACCTATTAATGAAAAAAAAATTTTTTTAATTCGCTACCCAACCCAACACAACTGATGATTTTTAAATGGCTCGCTAAGATCTCGACAGTTATGCAAGGGGGGCAGAATGTGTATCTGAATAAGAAGGGTGGGTGCGTCATGAGAAGTTTGCGCACTCTTTCCATCCCCCGAGCACGAGCTAGTGCTATCTATCATCTATCTATAGCCTGCCCCATTTTTCTCCATTTACAATTTTTCTCGCGGCTCTTACATCTTGCATACATTATTTCATATTATACTTATTATTAAACTTGTTAATGTAATAAAATATATTTTCGATGTTGTTCTCGCCAAAAAAAAGCTATTTCTCAATACGATGAACATGAAAATTGGTACAGGGCCGTATTTAGAACCGAATGCTCATATAAAAAAGGCATTTTCCAAAAATTTAAACTGCAGATAGAACCGTCGTTTTTGCGGATTTGGGTTTGGGCCAAGGTCGACGATAACAGACAGAAATTCACAAAAACTATTAAAATAGTGGGACCTATTTCAGAATGTACATATACAGTAGTGTCAATAGAAATGTAACTGTATTTTTTTTTGCTGGTTGCTTACACAGGGGTAAAATGTAAGTATAGGTAATTTCAAGAAATTGCAATCAAGAATCTGACATTAATACGATACAACATTTTCTTTATGTATTTCTTCTGATCAGTATATCTTCGTATAAAAAAGGTCTGCCAGTTAGCTAGCCATTTTGATAAAATAACTTTTCCCTCCACTATAACAATTTCCATAAATCTTAACATCTATAACTGTTTTAAAGCCTCCCTCACAAAATGTGTAAGTTGGGTTGGGTTTTATCCATAATTGAAAATTTCTAAATCTTTCCTGTTCATAACTATTTTTTGCTATAAACGTGAATATTGCGCTGCTTGGAAAATTGCTTGAAAAACTGAAGACTAATTTAAAAAAAAAAAAACGATTCGTTGTACGTAAGCCAACGCGACTGTTCGTAGCTAAAATGGCATACAGGGTTAAATATTTATAATACTTCATTAATATTACTCATCACCAGAGATTTTTTGTTGCAATTGGCAGTCACTATCACTACATACCTATGACCGATACGCCTCTGACTTTCAAACCTTCATTCATCGCAATTTCGGTTTCAAAATCTTTGCTTTGATTGTTGTTTCCAGAGAACTTTCTATTTTAATAATATATATATATACAGGGTGTAACATTAGTGCGATATTCTTCGATATCTCCGTTGTTATGCAAAACACACAAAATATTTTAAGACAGAAGTTTTTTGAATTTATGGTCTCCATCGCCTAAAATTATTTTCAGTTATACTGAGTGTTTCGTTTATGCGCAACCACGAACAACTTTAAAATTTTAAATGGAACACACTATATATTATTACATTAGTGAATTCCCTGGGAAATTCTAATATAAGTTTGTATAAATAATATTTGTCCGTGTCTATTCGTTTTTAAGATATTTGCATTTATTCTGAAATTTTGACAGCTGACGGTCTTCGGAAAAGCGCCTATAGTTCAATAACGAAATACAGCAAGATCATGAAATTTTATTCAACGCTAGAGGGATCTTTAATGATAATATTAAAAGCATTAGAAATTTGATATGTGTAATATATTGATTTAAGATACGCGCCTTTTCCCTACCCAAAGTTTATCTGTTAGGTTTTTGTAACAATGTTTTAAACTGAAAATAATTTTAGGTGGTGGAGACCGTTAATTCAAAAAAACTTTTGTCATAACATATTTTTTGTATTTTCCATAACAACGGAGATATCGAAGAATATCGCACTAATGGGACACTCTGTATATTCACGAGTGTGCTTTTCCGTTACGCCGATTTCTGAACCAATTCTTTTGTTGTAGTAACTTGGAAAGATGACTCTAGTACAACCTGACGCCGATATGCAAGTTTTGATCAGGAAGGAGCTGAACGAAGACGTCAACACGCGAGACAGCGATCTGCAAGCAATTAAAGAATGGCTGGCGAAACAGCCGCATCTGCCCAATACGTGGGGTAAGTTTTTGGCATTAATTACATACCTATAATTACTATCTATTTGGTTAAAAAAAAAATGTTAAGTTTGGTCTATTGTACGATAAAACGAAATCTCCTATTTGGTGCTGAGACTGAGAATAAACAGAAAATATTAATTTTTTTAAGTCCCTTGTGACACGTATAATTTGATATTTAAAGATGGCAATTTTCACCACCATCATCGCTTAACGCAATGGTGTCAAACTCATATATGAACATTGGCTACCAAGTACAGAGAAAGTCTTCGGGCCGCAGCCCAACCCAACCTATTGGATTCGCTCAGTAATTGAAATTCAAGAGACATTTTTTTTAATTTAATTTTTTATGGGTTCGCTTCGTGACTGAAATTCAATTCAAAATTCAAAAAAGTAGATATGCGGATTTGGTTCGCTCCGTAATTGAAATTCAAAAAATTTAATAACTTATGCAATGTTTAAAAAAAAATACTTTTTAAATTCTATTTTATTATTTTAGGCCGCGGAGAGACCTCGTGTTTGACTGGCTTAACGAATATTAATTAAAGCTAAAATTGTGTTTTTCATTAGATAATTGTTGTCTATAAAAATTAAACGCAGTTTAAAATTATGTGAGATTCATGCAACTTTCTCTTCGTTTTAAAACGTATTATTTCTAGGTCTATAGCATATAGGCTTGATCATCACTATGTTCGTTCATTCCATAACTAGACTCCGTCCTTGACACATCTAATCCATCCTTCCACACAGATAATCCAAATCATTTATTTCCAGTCACGACTTTCAATTTAAGGTCTTTGAGGTTCATTGACTTTCGACAAAGCGGCCTTCAACTGAAGGTTGTTCGAAGTTTATTGACCTTCGTTATAAAGGCTATTGGAACCTCGGATCTTCGACTGAAGGTGGTTGTAGCCGATTGTGTCCTTCTTCATCAATCATGACCTTGACCTTGAAACCAAGGTCAAGTTTATGTTCGATGAGAAGGTTCTACAATCGGCTTGGAACCTCAGAGCGACCTTCGACTGAAGGTCATTGTAGCCGATTATGTTCTCTTCATCAATCATGATCTTTAACTTGATTTTCAAGGTCAAGGTGAGAAAATCTTAACTGATATTTTTTAAAATCTTGTTTAGCCATCTCTGCTGTCTTTTTGTTGTTTTTGTCCATTTTAACTGTCGTGTCTGATGCAAAGATGACGTGGACGAAGAAAATGATTTTAACCAAAGATTTTAACTGCCTCGACAAATTGTGCTTATACAGGATGTCCCACGTTAGACGTGGTGCTTCATATCTCATTAATGGTTAGGTTACGAAGGAAGTTCATAAAACAAAATTTATTCAGATTGATATGTAGAATTACACGTAAGTACAGCCAGATGTAAAAAAATCATTTCCGGCTTGTAGGAAATCGACGTACGAATCGTAAATGTTACAAATTTAACATAATTGTATGTAATACGTCGAAACCAGGTTAAAATCGTCAAAGAGCTGTTATGTTAATCGATCAAAACCAATAAAAGACTCGTTTATTTCAGACGAGGATCGCATAATGACCTTCCTACGCGGCTGTAAATTTTCGCTGGAAAAATGCAAGAGAAAATTGGATATGTACTTCACGATGAGGACAGCTTGTCCCGAATTGTTCTCGAACAGAGACATCACCAGGCCGGAACTTCGACTGGTCTCACAAGTTGTGTAAGTCATTGGAAATGATTTTATTTTAAAGATACTTATATTTTTCCAAGTCTAAGAATAAAAAAAAAATTTAAAGCATTAAAAATATTTCTCTAGTCAATGTTCATTTTCAACATAAGTAGTGAGGATTAGAGAGTACGGCGCCCACCTCCTCCTCCCTGCTCTAGCGGTGATCTTTGGAACTAACTTTGACCTTGACGCCCACGTGGCCGAGGGGTTTTATGTTGAGGTTATGTTCAATTAGGGTTATGTTGAGGTTATGTTCAATTATGGTTATGTTGAGGTTATGTTCAATTAGGGGTATGTTGAGGTTATGTTAAATTAGGGTTATGTTGAGGTTATGTTCAAAAAATCCAAAAGTCACAGGCAGGAAATCTAAAAGTGATAGGCGGGAACTTAAAATCCTAAAGTGATAGGTGGAAAATTTGAAATCTTAAAAATCTTAAAGTGATAGGTGGGTAATTTAAAATCCAAAAGTGATAGGCGGGAAATTTGAAATCATAAAGTGATAGGTGAGGAATCTTAAAGTGATAGGCGAGNAGGGTTATGTTGAGGTTATGTTCAATTAGGGTTATGTTGAGGTTATGTTCAATTAGGGTTATGTTGAGGTTATGTTCAATTAGGGTTATGTTGAGGTTATGTTCAATTAGGGTTATGTTGAGGTTATGTTCAATTAGGGTTATGTTGAGGTTATGTTCAATTAGGGTTATGTTGAGGTTATGTTCAATTAGGGTTATGTTGAGGTTATGTTCAATTAGGGTTATGTTGAGGTTATGTTCAATTAGGGTTATGTTGAGGTTATGTTCAATTAGGGTTATGTTGAGGTTATGTTCAATTAGGGTTATGTTGAGGTTATGTTCAATTAGGGTTATGTTGAGGTTATGTTCAATTAGGGTTATGTTGAGGTTATGTTCAATTAGGGTTATGTTGAGGTTATGTTCAATTAGGGTTATGTTGAGGTTATGTTCAATTAGGGTTATGTTGAGGTTATGTTCAATTAGGGTTATGTTGAGGTTATGTTCAATTAGGGTTATGTTGAGGTTATGTTCAATTAGGGTTATGTTGAGGTTATGTTCAAAAAATCCAAAAGTCACAGGCAGGAAATCTAAAAGTGATAGGCGGGAACTTAAAATCCTAAAGTGATAGGTGGAAAATTTGAAATCTTAAAAATCTTAAAGTGATAGGTGGGTAATTTAAAATCCAAAAGTGATAGGCGGGAAATTTGAAATCAAAAAACCCACCCTCGGTCACGTAAAACTGATAGGCGAGAAATTTAAAATCTTAAAGTGATAGGTGAGGAATTTAAAATCAAAAAAACCACCCTCGGCCACGTGAGCGTTAAGCGGGAAATTTGAAATCTAAGTCTATTAAAAATTCTTAAACTTCAACCTGTTTAGGTTCACGCTCGAACCTAAATCAACCTGTTTAGGTTCACGCTCGAACCTGTTACGTTCCCGTTCGAACCTGTTAAGTTCGAACCTGTTACGGAAACGTAACAGGTTCGAGCGTGAACCTAGACAGGTTGAGTTAGGTTCGAGCGTGAACCTAAACAGGTTGAGTTAGGTCCGAGCATGAACCTAAACAGGTTGAAGTTTAAGAATTTTTAATTGACTTAGATTTCAAATTTCCCGCTTAAGGCTCACATGGCCGAGGGTGGTTTTTGTTTTATTTTAAATTCCTCACCTATCACTTTAAAATTTTAAATTTCCCGCCTATCAGTTTTACGTGACCGAGGGTGGATTTTTTGATTTTAAATTTCCCGCCTATCACTTTAAGATTCCTCACGTATCACTTTAAGATTTCAAATTTCCCGCCTATCACTTTTGGATTTTAAATTACCCACCTATCACTTTAAGATTTTTAAGATTTCAAATTTTCCACCTATCACTTTAGGATTTTAAGTTCCCGCCTATCACTTTTAGATTTCCTGCCTGTGACTTTTGGATTTTTTGAACATAACCTCAACATAACCCTAATTGAACATAACCTCAACATAACCCTAATTGAACATAACCTCAACATAACCCTAATTGAACATAACCTCAACATAACCCTAATTGAACATAACCTCAACATAAAACCCCTCGGCCATGTGTGCGTCAAGGTCAAAGTTAGTTCCAAAGATCACCGCTAGAGCAGGGAGGAGGAGGTGGGCGCCGTACTCTCTAATCCTCACTACTAACATAACATATTCCAGGGAATCTACACAATCTCAACAAATGTAATCTTGCTAGACTAACGCACGGCGCAACCTCTCGGTGAGTGCCGTAAGCATTAGTCTACTAATGCTTACGGCAGACCAATGCTTACGGCACTCACCCGGAGAGCCCGGCAAGCATTAGTTGCTCACAATAGCCGCACTGACGACGAATCTCAACTCAGAAACCAAAGTTGGTCTGCGGGTGTGAGTGACTAATGCAAGTCGAGCTCGTGTTTCAAATGTAATCTTGGCTAATTTCCGTTACAGAAATATTCCACCATTACCCGGCTTGACGCCAGATGGAAAACGTGTCGTTTTACTGCGAGGCATCGAAAAGAACGTATCTTCCCTAAATGTGTATGACGGTATGAAAATCGTACTTATGATCGGTGACGTTAGACTGGCGGCAGAAGAAACCGGAGTTGCGGGTGATGTATATGTTTTTGATGCGTCCGTCGCCACTCCGGCCCATTTCGCCAAGTTTACGCCAACGATGGTCAAGAAATTCTTAGTGATAGTACAGGTATAACGCAATTTGTAGTTCCAAGATCCATAGGCAGTGGCGCAGCGTTGGGGGGGCAAGGGGGAGGGGGCATCATGCCCCGGGCGCTACTCACAAAGGGGCGCAAAATGGTCCTCAAAACAAAAATTTCAAAATCTAGTCTTGTTTTCTCAATTACATTTTTTGTTTCAAATTTAAAGCCTAGTTTGCGAGTATATTTTACATATAATATTATATGGTTTTCGAATGGAGGGGTGGCGGCGCTAAAAAGGTATTGTGCCCCGAGCGCGAGTTAAGCTCGTTACGCCATTGTCCATAGGCGACAACGTTTTGTGCAAACAAAGATGAAACGTGAGCTTTTATGGACCTTACATCGCGGCATCTACACAAAAAGCCGTGTAAGCCTACTTCCTAAATTGCAAGCAAAATTTAGTCAAATAATTAAAAAATAAAAATAAACTCAAACCAAAAAATGTCAATCTTAATGCAAGCAAAATTTACTCAAATAAGTAAAAAATAGGAATAAACGCAAATCAAAAAATCTTTCCAACAGGAAGCTTATCCAGTCAAGTTAAAGGAAGTCCACGTAGTCAACGTTTCGCCTTTAGTATACACCATCATCGAGTGGGTGAAACCTTTCCTGAAGGAAAAAATCAAGAACCGAATTCACGTCCATACCGAAATGGACACTTTGTATAAATTTGTTCCGAAGGATATGTTACCGGAAGAGTACGGCGGTAACGCTGGAAAGTCTCAAGACATCCACGGTACAGTATAATTTTAGACATCCTTTTTTATATTTTAATACCAGAACATGTTGTGTCAAAACAACTGTATGTTTTGACACAACATGTTGACAAGGTAGCAAACGCCCGCTGTTACGGCGTTCACCGAGAGGTGGAGTTGTGCATCAGTTTCAAATCTTCAGTTGTGTTGTATTTATTAGTCATTATTGCTACTACGTTTTATATCAAAGTTTTTCTCACCAATTTTTTTTTTTTTTCAAGCTTAAACTGAAATTTGTTTAATTCTAGATCAATGGATAAAGAAATTGGAGGAATGCACTCCTTGGTTCCAAGAACAGGAAAATATGAAAGCCGACGAGTCAAAAAGGCCCGGTAAGCCCACGAATTACGACGATTTGTTCGGCATCGACGGTAGCTTCAGACAACTCACCATCGACTGAAGAAAATTGTGCTGGTAGACTGCGTTCGACGTCTTTAATACATCGCAGTTGTAGTAGTAAATGATTCGCACGAAACATTGAAAATGATGTTTTTTGTTTGTTTTGTATGCTTAATACGTTTTTGTGTTTGCTCATTTTTTTTACGTTTATATAAATAATTATAATAACGAAGAAATGTATTTCGTTCAAAACGACCAGAAAATTTAGGTGTCTGTAGCACGATTTATTTCACTTTTGTCGTTTTAATAAACGTATTTTCTCTACGCTTTTTTGTATTTTTATTCGTGCATTTATCGTTTTCAAATAAACTTTTATGGGAATGAAACCAATGAGCAACAATTACATAAGAAATAATTCAAAATAAATTATTCTAATGATAATAATGGACGAGAGGGTGTGAAAAAGAGAAGAGGAAGACCAAGGAAAAAATGGCTCGAGGAGGTGAAAAGAGATATAGAAGAGGTGTGCCCAAATAAGTGGAACAAAATAGCAATGGATCGGATGAAGTGGAAGCAGATAGTGAAGATTATAGAAGCCAAAGGCCTGTCAGGCCTACTGATATATACCGGTGTGCTAGTTATGTGGGGTCGCTCTATTACGCCTT
The DNA here is from genome assembly GCA_018397195.1 of Lethrus apterus. NCBI lineage: Eukaryota > Metazoa > Arthropoda > Insecta > Coleoptera > Geotrupidae > Lethrus > Lethrus apterus. Next base: position 993 of record JAFFZR010009385.1, on the reverse strand, counting down.
ACCCATTCACTTGATCAAAAAATGTTTCAACTCTACACCATAAAATTATTCTAAAATATACAGAGTGTTCAATTTTGCCTGTACGCTATACAACTTTGTTACTTTAAATGGAACACCTGTATATTGTAGTATTTTCAGACAAAATACAAAATAGGGAAAGTTTATACTGCAGACCCCATTCAAAAATTGAACGGTTTTCGAGATATTCTTTTAAGAAAAAAAAATTATTTAAATAATTTAAAATTAATAACGTTTTTATTAACGATTAGTTTGTAACGATTCTGATGAATTTCAAAAATTGATGCACCGTTGAAATGCAAATTACGTAAGCTTTTAAATGAGGTATCACTCAACCCCTAGTGTAATTTAAGAATTTTAGGGTTGGCACCCCTGCGGTTAGGGGTTTGAATATATGGAGATCATTTCTTCAGTAAAAGTTGTCCCCCATCGATCTAAAGTTTACGTGTTTCAGCGATTTTAAGAAAAAAATTTAGATTCTTAGATATTGAGGGTGTTTCGTTTTACCGCGGACATCTATACAGCTTGTTCACGGGAACATTCTACAATAGCAAACTTTTTTATTTAAAGAGATACAAACTTGGTTAAATGGACAAAGTTTAAGTACCTTTCAATGCGCATTTCGCGCAATAAATTATAAAACAAAAGAACATCGCGTTGCTAAGATACAAGCATAACGATTCATTTTTTAAACCGAACACCCTGTATATTTTTATATTTTTAAGTTGCTCTGATTACGTGCTATAATTAATTATAAAACAATTTTTTTCTAGGATCGCTAGTTAAGGAGTTAAAAAAAATAGTAATAAAATAATAAAAATCAAAAAGCAAAAGAAATGTTGTTATCGATCCTCCCCTTGCAACAATTTGTTTTATGAATATTTTTTTATCCTTCGGACTGCACCAATATGTCTTATGCATCTCACATCAATAACAATAAAAGAATTGTATTATAAATTATTTACTTACCACTAT
>JAFFZR010009384.1:0-10409 GCA_018397195.1 Lethrus apterus | reverse complement strand
CACTTTTTCAACTCAATCTATCAGCAAAATTTCAACATCTTTGGGAAAAAAAGATTCCGTTTTCAACAAACCATGCTGATCAGCAATAATTTGCTCGCCGATATCATCCCCACAAGTCTTCGACATAAGCACTTCCAGGTATGTCGGCGATGCATACACAACTTTTGCTTTAAAAATTTGATCTAAAAAAAAATTTGGTAAAATTTGCCCTAAAATGTAGTACTAAATTTTTATTAAAAATAAATTTTTTTAAAAAAAATTTCCAAATTACCAAATAATATAACCGCGATTGCAGTATATTTTTTCGTTTATTTTCTTTCTTATGGAATATTTTTTTTAAGTCCTAAATTTCCTAAGTTCCTTTGAATTTGAACTGAGGTTGGGTCTCCCGACCGTCTTTCTTAATAAAATCTTTTGGCAAAAAAATCCTATAATATGGGTTCTCCATTTTTAACGTTTGTTTTTAATCGTTGTATTCTAACATTTTTCTCTAAAAAAAAAGTGCTTAAAAGGTACAAGAGCTTTCTCTAATTGAGAACATTGTTATAATTTTACTTGAATATGTGGTGTTTAACCAGGGATGACCTGTTAGTTTTTCAAATAAAGCACAAAGCATCAAAGTTTCCAAAAATTAAAATTTGTACAAAATCGGATTGGATAGTCGCCGTTCAAAATATTACTAGATATTGACATCCTTTTTCAAGGCATAGGTTCTTTATTATAAATTACTGTTACGGTATTATATGATTATACCGCATTTTTAAACAATCCATTCCCACATCTACACAGATTTCCTTTTTAAGATCACCTAAGATTTTTATTGCAAAAAGTTCTAAAAGAGCGCGTTAAGGCTTAACTTTTTTTAAAATCGTTAATTGTTGTTGAATCTAAATATGGTATTCATGTAAACAATTTAATTATTCCTTAACTAAATGAAGTGTAAAACAGTCGTGGTGAAAACAAACACTTCTTATGACAAGAATAATTACAAAGCAGATCTCTCTCCCATTCTCTCCAACCTATTTTCCTTCCACAAGAGAAACGCATCCGAGTGTAAAGCCGAAAAGCTTTCCGTTTCGAGGACATAAAAGCCACGTCGCTTGACACAATTTTCATTTACGGTGCTGATTTCGCATAAAAAATGCCGCTGGATATCCGCACGCGAAAACAATTTTTAATTCCGCTCGATGAATGGACGGCCATCCTTCGTGGGAGGTATATTCATAATTAAAGAGGATCGTAAAGACCCGGTTTTAAACATGCTGCGGATTAATTTTTTCGTTGCGCATTAAAGATTGCAACACAAAATCCTCGCCATTTGAAAAATGTCCGAAAATGGAAAAATCATCAATAAATATCGTATTTAAATATTTTTTCCACGACTTATTGTTTCATAAAAATACTCCATACAACCGAAATAAAAATTCCTACAGTGAAGTTTTATATTGGAATTTCATAAAGCCTCTCCACGTTTTATTTCGCTGAAATTCGAAATTTCTTACGAGAAACGTACGGCGAGCACATGATGAAGGTAATACGTGCTTGCCATTGTAATAAATAACTAATCGATGGGGATAAATTCAATACTATTCGTGTTCGATTAAACCTTACAAGGATTGTCTGTGCTGTATTTTGGGAATAAATTCGCAACGTTGCACGACTTGTATGTACGTTTTACGTGTTACTGTTTCGAATCGTTGTGTCTAAAATGTTCGCAAATCTCACAAAGGGCGCGTTTTCTACTTTTATTGTCGTAATAATTTTATTTTATCGTGATTGTCAGATTCAGATTCATTTCATTTTTATTGGTCTTTTTGTTTTTCTTACTTAAAATTTTTTTTTCTCTGACAATTTTCTTTCTTTTTTTGTGAAAACTTTGTTAAGTGTGTCACCGCCCTCAACATTAATTACAACTCATTATACATAAGGGTAATTTAGTTCAGTCTTTTTAATATAAATTAACCGTTAAACGAACATTTTTTTTTTTTTTTTTAGTTTAAAGTGTTATCCGTTAATACTTAAGCATATTTGTTTTATAATATTTGGCACTCGATAAATCTTCTTTGAGTTCTAAATCGTTGCAAATCTCGTAGGATTTATCTAGGAACGAATTACATTCCATTTCCAAGTTCTTAGAGTCACATCAGACGTTTCAGACTAAAACAGAACGGAGGGAACTCAGCATCACTAGAGCAAATCAAAGGATTTCGAGCGGTTTGAGTTCGTCGCCGTTGAATGTCATTAATACGTGAACAATTTCTTGAAATGTTATATGAGATGATCGTAGTTTTACAGCCGTTCTTATCCTGTTTCTCACGTTTCCTACTATCCGTTTCCCGTCTATAATCTTTTTACTAGCTCGTTGATATTTAGTTATCATCGTCTGTTCATCTTTTCCTATTTTCCGATAATGCACCAAGGATTGGAATACATTTATATTTTCGACTTTTCTCTTTTGTTTTAGATTCAACCGACATATTTTAATTCTTTGAAATCCCACGTATATCGCATTGTTTGTTTTCTGTTTCCTTCACTCCAATCGTCCCCTCCCCGCACGCATATATCAATCACGCTGCGTGTCTTTTGTTTCCTTCACTCCAGTCGTCCCCTCCCCCACGCATCCAGTTTCTCCCTTTGACCTCTAATCTCATCAACTTAATACACTGCGGTGTTCGTCGTTCTACTTTTCCTCTTTTTATTATACTTTTTAAGATACGTTTTTAGTTCTTACCACCACTTAGACTTCGAACCCATAAAAAGAACATGGTCTTGAGACACAGTTTCTTTCCCACAATTTAGCTTTCGCAATGTCAAAACGCATCAATCATACTTTCATTAAATAGTTTTTTTTTTTTTTTTGTAATGCGGAAGTCTTGAATGTAAGAAACAACATGGGATTGGTCGCGGAAGCCTTCGTTAGAAGTTACAGACTTCTTACAGATATGTTTTTTATGTGTCATATACAGTGTGGTGATAAAGTTTGGAACAAAATTCATAAAATCGCTCGGGCAGGTCAATTTTTGTTTTTGAAATGCCGTCTTCTGACGTTAATTTTTTGGAATGACGTCATTTGTTTTTGCACAATGACGTCATCATAATTTTTTTTGAATGACAACCCCCACTTTTTTCTTCTGTTTTTAATAGACCTTCTTACTACTTAAACGGTGATTTAAAAAAATTGGTATCTTACATAACAATTTTTTTGAATAAATGACACATTTAAATTTTTTTTTAAACAAAAATTTTAATTTTTTGAAGAAAAAATGTTATTTTTTTCAGAAAAGTTCTTATGTAAAGAATTAATTCGGTAATTACCATTTAAACATCAAGGAGGTCTATCAAAAGCAAAAGAAAAAAATAAGAGGTGTCATTTAAAGAAATCTATAATGACGTCATTGCACCTTAAAGCTTCACTCTTCGTCTTAGATACATAAATTACTGTTATTTGCTTTAATTTAGAATGTTTACGATTGTTATTTTTACTAAATTATAACCACTGACGACCTGAAGTAAATGTGTCATTTATTCAAAAAAATTGTTATGTGAGGTACCAATTTTTTTACATCACCGTTTAAGTAGTAAGAAGGTCTATTAAAAACCGAAGAAAAAAGTGGGGGTTATCATTTAAAAAAATTATGATGACGTCATTGTACAAAAACAAATGAGTCATTCCAAAAAAATTAACGTCAGAAGACGGCATTTTAAAAACAAAAATTGACCTGTCCGAGCGATTTTCTTAAAAACATTATAAAACGCTTTTATGAATTTTGTTCCAAACTTTATCACCACACTGTATTTTGTTGTAATAAATATCATTTTTGTTTGATTTGATTATAAATTCAAAAGAAAAGATATATATGTTAAAGAAATATTAACACTTCACTAGGTTTTTAAACTATTATTGGACTAGTGAATTTTTTTCAATGGCATGACTTGATTTTTTTTTCCAATTTTACTGTGGGAACTGTTGGACGAAAAAACTTATTTAGAACCCACAATTTTCAAATTTGTCAACCCTTAAATTTTTGGGCAGGGATCGTGGACGAATCCAAATATTTTGTGTTGATTTCCAAATTTTTGGTATTCATTTCCAAATTTTCGGTATTGATTACTAATTTTTCGACAGATGTCTTAGTATCCAACTTTGCATCCAATAATTTTTCAAAATCTTTGAATATTTTTTATGAACGACCATAAATTATTGTTAGCGTAAATCTTAGTTACGGACATTGGAATTTTATTTCAGAGATGAAGTTTACAATGTTTCTAATTTTGAGTCGACCATCCGACCGACCATTCTGATTAGGTTTTCCACGTTTCCCTAATCCTTGCAGCATACGCTGGAATGGTTTCTGATAACTGTAAGTCGGTCGCGGCCGCAACCCAAACACCACAATCTGTAATTGGATTCGACCTGTTGAGGTGGCAGAACAGAAAGGGTTAAATAAAATAAAATTATTATATTATTAATTATTATTATTAGTATCATCTTAGCACTTGATCTGTGCTATTTATGCATAAGAATCACGTTAATTCGCTAATTTTGCAAGAAACAAATGTATGTTGACACAAGGTTAAAATCATGTCTTAAACAAAAATGCCGAAGTTGTTGAAATTGCAAGAAATCATAGACTTTTCTGCAAAATCTGGAGCAAATCTACGACGAAATCAAGAGGATGATCTCTTCCTTATTTGCAATAAAAATGGCAATACCTACCGTACGCATTGTTGCACCAATTAACTAACTATGTATTTTCTCTATACTCTACTTTTTTCGTCTCTCATCAGAATATTGCGGTAAGCATTCACGACGTCGAAACGTAACGACGAACTTCGTTGACGAACAACAGCCGATTTCAAAGTACAATTCAACATTGAATGAACGATACATCTTTGTATTTATAATTTGCTTGCCTTTTCTCATGCAACGAAATGATACATTAAACGCGGCGCTTAAATCAAAGTTGGTAATTACAATATACCCATTTAGTGAAACTTTTGCAATATAATTACGTACATCAAATTGTAAAATGTCTGATTTAATTTTCCAACGAAATTCCTAAACGTAACGTGTTTCGAAATCTCTTTATCATAGATGCGCTTCCGAGTAATTAATGATCTTTGTATAATCGTCGAAATGTTTATAACTAGATAATAATAGCCTGCCATTTGCAGTTTTGTAACCGGAATGCTTTATATAGGAATCCTATATAATCCTATAAGAATCATGTAAGTAGGAATTTGCAAGGTGACTTTGAAAGCTTTAACTAATTATACTGGCATTAGCTGCATTCTCACAAAGCAACGTTTCTTATAGCTTTAATACTGTAGTAGGATTTATGCAAGTTGACGTTTAAGGCATAATGCTTTTTAATGAAAAATGAACACTGTTATATTAGAATCACTCGCATACCCGATGATCTTATGCCGATAAAGTTGACGTTTATTTTTTATTACATTGTATAGAAAAATTGGGTACTTAGAATCCGGCTCGAAGGACCGAATTTACGTTCTGGAAACGTACTTAAAATTGGTTGTGGTTTCCGTACCTTAACAAATATTCAAATTGAAAATATTTTTAACGATAAATTACACACGCACAATCAACTAAATTCATTGGAATAAGTTTACCATCATGACCAATTTAATTCTTCGTTTATGGTACGCCGTTTATGGCACTGTTTTACTCTACTGATGTACCGTATAATTTCCAGTTCGATTCCCGTTCTTCACAAAACATTTAAGCCGTGAAATATCACAATTTATTTTCGTCTTTGTGAGTTTCGTCGTCCGCCTAGTAATTTTCACACGCCGACATCACGAGCGGTTTTCATTCGAGATTCCCGCACTCGAATACGGATGAAGTATTGATTTTCAGATCTTCGTCGTGCGGCCGAGAAGACGGTTTACCGAGCGGATCGAGGTACGTAACGCATGTATGTGTATGAGGAACGTTTTTTTTTTTTTTGACGTTTAGCTTAAACAGCATACTTACGCAACGTCGACGTTTATCCGACGGCTAATCGCAACCGTCGTCTTTTGTAACACGTTCAGCCGTCGGAATAACAAACATTTCAGAAAGAAAGACGTTCTGCAGAGCTCCGCTTTCTTAAGGAAATTCAACGAAAACGTATTAAACGAGGAAAGAAAAATCGTTTGTTAATAATGAGGACAAAGCGAAGAATTGTCTGAAATTTGATTCGAAAGTGTTATTCGAATAGAAATATTTTTATAGAGAATTAACCTCATGATGACGTTGACCAATGATATTTTAAAACCAAGATCACATGCACCAGTCAGAACAATCTTATACTGAAGATTGCATGGTGCTTTTCTTGCCGCTACGTCATAGTTTTTGACTTAGTAACCATGACAACTTTAAAAATACATTAAATGTCAATTTGACAAACTTCAATGTTATAATTCATTCGGTTAATTCATAGAAAATATAACAAGATAGAAAGTCCACTTGGATTGGCCCAACTGAAACCTTATCCTTGTTCCAAACCACTGATACACTCCAAAATGGTAGAGGCGCTGATACACCATGTATCGTCTTTTTTTATGTTTACGTAGACTTCTGAGAAAACTATATATGACGAATTAAAGAATTATACTGATTATAATATCGTTGTCATGGATACAATAAAAAAATTTGAAATTTATGACATATTTAAATAAGTTTTCATGTCTATTCTTAATATCGTTCCTTTTTGTGTTAAGTTATTTGTCTACAAACAAGAAACGAACAGGACAATCGGAAATATATCGAGCAGAGGAAAATTGTGAACAAGGAAGGAACGTTGGAAAACTTTTTATGAAAAGGATTGCAAATGGATGTTAAAATGAAAAGTGCTCAAAAAAATAGGAGAGAATGTGTGTTTGATAGAAATATAAAGTCTTACGGACAAAATCGACATTTTAAAGATCAAAAGTAAATGAAGGAGTCTCCAACAAAAGATCTTCATTGATTCAGATCTTACGAAAAAGGAATAAGGAATACAAAAAAACAAGAGAAATAGCAAAGGAGGAAAGAGGAAAAGCAAACAAGACAACGCAACTTTTTTTTCATAAAGAAAAGGTGTAGGACGTATTTTATTCTTTACGCCGCCTCGTGTGTTTGAAGAAGCTGTTTTTATTGAAATTGTTTACCGAAAGTGATATTTTTCAAATGTCCATTTTAACGCTTCTCATTAATGATTTAATAATTGAACATCGATTGTTTTATGTTTTATAAAATAATGCTTGACTTATATGTCATGTATCATCAATCATCACTATCAGATATGTTTTATATTATCTCATATAAGGTGTTGATTTTGCAAGGTCATATAAATACTGTCCTTTCATCTATTTCTCGCACGCGTCTATGAGTATTAATAAAGCCATTTACGCTAATTTTATCACTACTTTTCAAGAATTGAATCTTCCTTTACCTTTACAAACCTTGTCAGTTCCAAGCGATAACTTGATATAAGAAAATGAAAGTGCAAAATAATGTCCAAAGACAATAATGCACACATTAAACCTTTAAAGCCAACTTAAGAACTTATAAATAAAATCACTGAAATGCGAAAAAAATGGTGATTACGTGATTAGAAAATGATCACTTTCAATACACCGTTCCGTTGAAAATTAGTCCTGCATATAGAAAATTAATTTAACATTTATGATGAATGCACTTAAGTTAATTTAGTTGCATAATTATATGGCACGAGGGCTACATTTTTGAGCAATGAGAGAGTTAATTTCCAAAGTTTTTACCTAAATAGTTTTTGTTGGTCTTTTCGATTATTATTATAGTCCGAACTCGGCGTAGACTAAATTGGGTAATAAATTTATACAACGTCGAAAATATCATTTGGGGTTCAAGATTAACTACAGTCAAAGGGAAAGAATTGCACCGAGCTGATTGTACGTTTCTATCTGTTGGGAAGCCGACTTATTGACCGACTGATCCAAACAAGATCCCAGACTTGTTGGATTTTTCATTCTAAGGAAAATTTCGTCGAAGTATGTACAAGTGGAAGAAAACTTTGGCATGGCCTTTGACGATCCCGCTTTGAGTGATTTCAACAGAAAAGAGACGGACCCCACTTTGGTAAATCGGAAAACTAATTGGGAAGGTTTTCAAGAAGACTTGCAAAACGTGCCGTTAAAAACAAAAGACTGGTTGGGTTTTTCATTCTGAGAAAAATTTCTTCAAACTATATACAAGTGGAAGAAAACTTTGATATGGGCTTTGACGATCCCGCCTTAATCCCCGTTTTGAGTGAATGTGTTATCAGAAAATAGATGAACCCCACCTTGAAAAATTGGAAAACTAATTGAGAAGGTTTTCAAGAAGACTTAGAAAATAATATTCAATTACAAAAAAAAAATAAATAAAATCGAAAAGTAACAAGCTTATTAGCTCTAGATATTTTCCTACATATCGAGTATTACGTTAATTACAGAACACAGAAAACTGTTATAATTAATATTTCCTTGGTGTCTTCTATGTTGCCTGCTTTATGTTTTGTTTCCAGTGAATAGCATAATTAATAATAATAATAATTCTTATTGTGTTTATGGTTTGTGGTGTAGTGTTTTTCTTTTTTTTTTTTTTGTTTTTGTTATATTCTCACCGTATAACTTCCTTTAAACGCAACCTTTCTTATAATCTCGTAAATTTGACTTCTCACATATCAAGATTATTTTCAAATATTTATCCCGACAATTAATATCTTGCTTACATTTAAGCAACATTTTACGAGTCCGAGTAGTCCGATTTCAACAAAATATTTACACAGGTATATAAAATTTGTTCCAAAATTCACTACAAGACTTACCAAACGTGTGGAAAACGTCATCCGAAGAGTCTGTCGAAAACACAGTTCCTGTTCATAATTTTTTACTTACTTTTTCTATATAATTTTGTATGGAAACATTATTATTTTTAAAATAAATAAATACATATTTCATAAAATACAAAAAGCAAACGAAAAGTCAATCAGAAGGCTAATTGTCAATCAACCTGCACACTGCAGAATAATCTTTCATACGAGTACTGCCTTAACTTCTTCGGTAGTGGAAGTTGAGAAATTTAGTAGAGAGCTCTTCTCAGATCTCAAAAGGTATACTCAGACAAAAAAATGAAATCTTAAATATTTGAAATATTTTATTACAAAACACATTTTTCTTACAAATTAATAAATAATCGAAGATTTCCATTTTAAACATTTTTCACAAGTTGTTTTTGTACAGGGTGAGTTAACCTATACTTGAGGGCCTACAACTAGATATTAATAACATTTTTAATTTTATAACATGCGTTAAATGCTATATAACATTATTTTTTCTTTCCAAAATCGCGGAAATATGAGGGACCATTTTTTAATGAAATGCTATATTTTATTATAATCATTTTATATAGATTTGGGTGTCTTTTTCAACGATATAAAATTTGTAATATGTTGAATAATTAAAATATTGACAAAACGCAAAGCACTATTACATCATGTCTGATTTATGCTGCTTTCCATTTGCATAAAATCTCAGAGATTCTCACCTCACTTATTTAGACTCACTTAAGCGACCGTTCTATTCATTTCAGCTCAGATCAATTAAGTGAGTTTCATGTGAGCCTGGTGAGCATTTTCAAACCATGTTCAGATAAGTGAGTGCGGATTAGAAAGTGGCGGTAGATTAAAAGTTTGGTTATGTTTAAAGTTTACAGGTTATTTGTTTTTAATTACCATTTGTCTGATTACATACCGGGTGTGCCAACTATCTAGGGTCGGTCTATTACGTCTTACCTATTCACTTTATTAAAAAATGTTTCAAGTAAAAGTTGTTTGGAGTCAAGTACTCTACACCATAAAATTATTCTGAAATATACAGGATGTTTAGTTTTGCCTGTACGTTATACAACTGTGTTATTTTAAATGGAACAGCCTGTATATCGTCGCATTTTCAGATTCCCCGGAACAAAATAGGGAAAGTTTATACTACAGACCCCATACTAAAATTGAGCGGTTTTCGAGATATTCCACTTTTAGGTAAAAAAAAATTAATTTATGTAGTTCTCTTAAAAATTAATAATGTTTTTATTAACGACGATTTTGTAACGATTCGTTGGCATAATGGTAACAATGCTTCAAGTTAAACAGTCGATACCAAATATCCTCGTTATATTACACAGGTTGTTTCAAAATTGATAATGAATTGCAGCATTTTTAAAAGGCTAAAACTCGCTTTTTTCAAATGGAACACCTTGTAGGGTAATTCCGGTATAGATGGACCCCAATTCAAAAAAAATTTTTAATTTCCATCTGCTTGGAGAAATAAAATAAAAAATATCATAAATGGATAAACTAAACTTTATTGTAACCCCACGTTATAAAAAAATTTAAAAATATATATATAAT
>JAFFZR010009382.1:0-10609 GCA_018397195.1 Lethrus apterus | reverse complement strand
AAACGGATTTTTATTAGAATATTATTATACAAAACAATATGTTATTCATTATTGTCATCATCAGTGATATCAGTATCATCATCTCCAGAGCTGACTCGTTTTTGGACCAAACAATAGTGATTCGAATATAGAGGCAGCTCCAAAATATGTCACCTGACGCTGACGATATATGGGAGAAACATCGTTCTTGCACCAAGCGTAGGTAACCCATTGATGATGCAAATTCCATGTTTAACTCATTTTGACCAAAAAGTGGAGATACCTCGTTCTTGCAGCAGGGTCTTCAATTATGTTCCTATTAAATTAGCAATATTGAATTGACATAGGCTTTAACAATAATTGGATGACATTAACAAAAACAAATACGAAAAATGAAAATAAAAACATTGTATTTTTGCCAAATTACCAACACTAGTGTACAAGTATCTAGATTGTACTGTCTTTAGAGCAACTGTTCCCCATTAGTCCTCGAGCCAGTCGCCAGCGTCCATGAGGTCGAGAGTTGAACTAAGTTTGTTAAATCATGTCCTGTCCAAATGCCTAGGTGGAGTTTGTAAATTTTTCGAGTCCATGTAATATAACATCATAGCATTAATTTCACATTTAATACATACAAAAATACATACAAATCAGGTTAGATCAACAAAACAATAATCGTTATTTCGCATTTAATTATCTAGTAATTGCGTTAAATATCAACATGTAATTGCATTAAAGTACGCGTCATGCTATAAATACAATCAATAATTAATATTACCAAAAATATATCTATTTGAAAAATAAAATAATGTTACCGAGCAATTTATCGTTGATTATTTGTTAATATTATTATCTATTACTTACTACAAAAAAAAACCATTTCAATGTATTTATTTAATTCGTTAGTTGCGTGTAAAAATTGTACATTAGATTATTTTTCATATGCAGACATAAAAGAACTAGCATGTTAAATATAATTATAAGAAACGTATATACAGGCATGCAGGTTGGTTAAAAGTTCAATTTAGACATGGCGTACTTTAAATGCAAATATAATTGTTATTGTGAGATAACATACCTAAAACCTTTATGTGTTTTGTGTTATTATATCGGGTTACTGCCATTTTGTGGTGTCGAAAAAAACTGCATTGGTGTTAAAAGATCTTACATATTAGTTACTTTTTTATTGATATTGATTGCTGTTGGATATGCAAGTTCGCTCGCAGGAAGAATTGTTGAAGTGTATGCAATTTTGCCAATAACCATAATTCTTGTGGACGTTATTGCTGCTACTTTATTAACGACATCTAACTTTTTTGCAATATGGAGCTGTTGTATATCTCATTCTCTTGATTTAAGAAACCTTTTCTTGCAGTTTATCGCAATAGACAGCAAAATATCAAAGAAGAAATCAAAAATACAAAATAAGATCCCTCAGTTTTATTTCGAATTTGTAATTGGGCAAATACTTATAATTGTGCTTTATGTCCATGATTCATATTTTTGGTTCCACAATGTAGGTCTTCGTATACTTCTATTCTACATTTTTCGATATTTCCAGGAGTATCACATTTCCATACTAACACTTCTGATTAAAAACTGTGCATTATCAGTGAAGTACAGATTTGAAAACTTGAACGAATTAGTCAACAATTATTTTGTGAGGATGTATTCCGTTAAAAATGAAATAAGATCTAACAGTCTTTGGGAAATTAGAAAGTTATCGAAAATGTATACGACGCTTTGTGAACAAGTATGTCTTTGGAATAACGTGTTTGGTTTTCCGACGTTGTGCTTAATATCGTATTTTACCACTCAGATGGTAAATTCTTTGGTTTTTTTCATCGTTTATTATTTCTTCGAGAGCAAAGCTGGCAGTGGAGTTTATTTAGGGCCAGAAATGACGTTTTTGTGTTTATGTTGGATCATCAAACCTATTGTAAGTATTTTGTAAAATAAATAATAACTAAGTTATTTTGCTACTGACGATTTCGATTAATAATTATTAATATGAATCTTAAAATTGTATTATCTTACGTCGCTTAATATGTATTATCCATCCAACTTCATTATATACAGTGCCCAAACGGGCCCAAGACTACAGCGACTTCAATTGTGATTTAATCACCAACAAACCATATATATTATTAAATGGGACAGTCAAAATATTTTTTAAACACCTTCGTTTAGTTGTTGTGACGTCACAGACAATTTTTTTAAATTGCTCGATATAATTTTTTTTTATGTATTCTTGTAGAGCATTTTAAGTACTTTTCACCGGTATAAACTTTTAGTAGGGTTATACTATGAAATTTTTGCAAAAAATGCAAAAAAACTGGTTTTAGCTAGTAGGCTGTTAAATCCGAAATTCTCTTTAGCAATCAATTTGTTATAATAATTAAGCAAGCGTAAAACAACTGCGTCGCTTATATGACGTTTCAAAGTGCCGAAAGAAGTTCGTTTTGTTTACTATTAACCATCCCAAAATGGAAAATACAAATAATGAAGTAGTAGATATGTTACAAGTTTATTTTAAGTGTCAGAAAAATAGTGTTTAAGCGCAGAGGCTTTATGCTGGTTATTTTCCCGAAATAATTGCCCCAAATACACACTCAAAATAAACTTTTAACATATTTACTAGTTCATTAGTCGTATTTTCCATTTTGGGATGGCTAATAGTAAACAAAACGAACTTCTTTCGGCACTTTGAAACGTCAAATAAGCGACGCGGTTGTTTTACGCTTGCTTAATTATTATCACAAATTGATTGCTAAAGACAATTTCGATTTAACAGCCTACTAACTCAAACCATTTTTTTTTACATTTTTTGCAAAAATTTCATAGTATAACCCTACTAAAAGTTTATACCCGCGAAAAGTACTTAAAATGCTCTACAGGAATACACAAAAAAATGAAGGTGTTTAAAAAAGTTTTTTTTTGCGCCAAGTTGTAGCTAAGACTATCCCATTTAATAATATGTATGTTTTGTTGGTGATTAAATCACAATTGAAGTCGCTATAGTGTTGGTCCCGTTTTGTAGAACGTATTGTATATGATCGACTACCTATTTTTTCTTAAAATATTTCGCGATCACCTACTAAAGATATATGAGATATATATTGTATGAGTTGGGCTTGCTCCGTAATTGAAATTCACAAGACTACAATTCTTAAAATTTTGGAATAAAAATTCGAGGCTTGTATGGGTTTTGTTCGCTCCGTAATTAAAATTCAAAAGGTAAAGTATTTTCAGTATCAGATTTTAAATTATCACAAGACGTCAACAGTAGTCAATGTTTGCTACAAATTGAAGAAGATTTGTGTTCTTTGATTTTGATCACTGATTACAAATAAAGATATTTACGATAAAGTTGATAATTTTTTAAAAATTTCTTTTTGTGTGTTTTATTAAATTAATTCATTATCAGTTCATATTACGTTTTCGAGTAATTATTTGCGTAGATATTCATTCATTGTTACTAAATTATGTGTTTTATTTACATGGCGAGTTTTATAGATTGTTGTTTGATAAAAATATAATATAAGGTTAAACCTAAATGTAAAAATATCCGCGTCTTACGTTGATTTCTTGCACGTGTTGTGTTTGTAAATTTGTACATACATACAAGAATACACAGTTGTTATTGTGATGTAAAGTACTTGCACTCATTGTGTGTTATGTCTTATTATGTGGCTTTGGTACCGTTTCTTGGTACGAATGGCCATTAGAAACATTATTTTTCTCTTGCAATTGATTTTCATTGGATCTATAATTTTTTAGTCAACAATTCTTGGTCTTATTGCTCTTCAATATAATAAGTACTGCCAAATTCTTATCAGAGTTGAGAGGATCTGAATCACAATTAAAATGATTTCAGAAAACTTTTCCGGCAGTAGACAACCGGATTCAGTGGCGTAGCGAGGATTTCTGCCACTCGGGGCGAACCCTAAATTTGCAGCCCCCAATTTAGACAATTCTGTGTATAGTTTTACGTATAAAATATTTAACAATTATGTTCTTATTAAATTAGCAATATTGAATAGACATAGGCTATGACAATAATTGGATGACATTAACAAAATCAAATACGAAAAATGAAAATAAAAACATTGTATTTTTTGCCAAATTACCAATACTAGTGTACAAGTATCTAGATTGTACTGTCTTTAGAGCAACTCCCTGTTCCCCATTAGTCCTCGAGCCAGTCGCCAGCGTCCATGACGTCTAGAGTTGAACTATGTTTGTTAAGTCATGTCCTGTCCAAATGCCTACGTGGAGTTTGTAAATTTTTCGAGTCCATGTACACATCATAGCTCTTTATTAATTTCACATTTACATTACATTATGCTCTTATAATACATACAAAAATACATACAAATCAGGTTAGATCAACAAAACAACAATCGTTATTTCGCATTTACTTATCTAGTAATTGCGTTAAAATCAACACGTAATTGCATTAAACTATGCGTCATACTATCAATACAATCAATAATTAGTATTACCAAAAATATATTTTTTTGTAAAATAAAATAATGTTACTGAGCAATTTATCGTTGATTATTTATTCATATTATTATTTATTATTTACTACAAAAATTACCATTTCATTGTATTAATTTAATTCGTTAGTTGCGTGTAAAAATTGTACATTAGATTATTTTTAACATGCAGAGATAAAAGAACTAGCATGTTAAATATAATTATAAGAAACGTATATACAAGCATGCAGATTGGTTAAAAGTTCAATTTAGACATGGCGTACTTTAAATGCAAATATAATTGTTATTGTGAGATAACATACCTACAACCCTTATGTGTTTTGTGTTATTATATCGGATTACTGCCATTTTGTGGTGTCGAAAAAAACTGCATTGGTGTTAAAAGATCTTACATATTAGTTACTTTTTTATTGATATTGATTGCTGTTGGATATGCAAGTTCGCTCGCAGGAAGAATTGTTGAAGTGTATGCAAGTTTGCCAACAACCATAGTTCTTGTGGACGTTATTGCTGCTACTTTATTGACGACATCTAACTTTTTTGCGATATGGAGCTGTTGTATATCTCATTCTCTTGATTTAAGAAACCTTTTCTTGCAGTTTATCGCAATAGACACCAAAATATCAAAGAAGAAATCAAAATTACAAAATAAGATCCCTCAGTTTTATTTCGAATTTGTAATTGGACAAATATTTATAATTGTGCTTTATGTCCACGATTCATATTTTTGGTTCCACAATTTAGGTCCTCGTATATTTCTATTCTACATTTTTCGATGTTTCCAGGAGTATCACATTTCCATACTATCACTTCTGATTAAAAACTGTGCATTAGCAGTGAAGTACAGATTTGAAAACTTGAACGAATTAGTCAACAATTATTTTGTGAAGATGTATTCCGTTAAAAATGAAATAAAATCTAACAGTCTTTGGGAAATTAGAAAGTTATCGAAAATGTATACGACGCTTTGTGAACAAGTATGTCTTTGGAATAACGTGTTTGGTTTTCCGACGTTATGCTTAATATCGTATTTTACCACTCAGATGGTAAATTCTTTGTTTTTTTGCATCGCTTATTTTTTCTTCGAGAGCAAAGCTGCCAGTAAAGTTTATTTAGGGCCAGAAATGAGTTTTTTGTGTTTATGTTGGATCATCAAAGATATTGTAAGTATTTTGTAAAATTAATAATAACGAAGTTATTTTGCTACTGACGATTTCGATTAATAATTATTAATATGAATCTCAAAATTATATTATTTTACGTTGCTTAATATGTATTATGCATTAACACAGGGTAATTCTATATCAGGGGTGGCCAACTTCATTCTACAGGGTTAGTCAAAAGTATGGAATGGGCGGTTTATTTCCGTAAATATGAACTTTATAAGGAAATGTCTTTGATAGAAGTTTTTTTACTAATTATTCTCCATTTCTTAGCCTACTCGTCGTTTTTTATGTCAACGCATTTCCATGGAAACTTTTTTTGTTTTTTTTTTTAATGGCAACCAAGTGACTTTTTTGCTGATTTTTATTCCTTTTCTTTTTCTTCAAATGACTTGATATTTTTTTCATATGCTTTAATAACAATATTTTAGAGAAAATGCTCAAAATACTTTATTCACTCAAATAACAATTAACTCAAATTAAATGTTCAAACTGAAGACCCACTTCAGCTTGGCAATAACCTAATCTATCACAAAAATTACTCAACGAATTTTGCAGCCAGCTAGGTAGTATTTCTTCAATTTCATGCCTGATTTTTGCTTCCAGGTCTTGCAATTTTCTGATTTCTCTTTGTAAATTTTATTTTTTAAATGACCTCAGAAGAAAAAATCTAGGGGACTCAAATCAGGCGACCTAAGGAGGCCATTCAATAAATCCCCAACGTCCTATCCTATTGCGTGATCACATTGTACCTGACATTGCACATTTATTTCCGGATGAAGATCGACAAGGAATGCCAAACAGCAATCTTTGCTTTCAACAAGACGGCGCTCCATGGAGTTGATGTTCGCCTGTTTCTGAATAACATCTTTCCAGGTCGTTGGATAGGATGTCGGGGATTTATTGAAAGGCCTGCTAGGTCGCCTGATTTGAGTCGCCTAAATTTTTTCCTCTGGGGTCATTTAAAAAATAATATTTACAAAGAGAAACCAGAAAATTTGCAAGACCTGGAAGCAAAAATCAGGCATCAAATTGAAGAAATACCACCTAACTGGCTGCAAAATTCGTTGAATAATTTTTGTGATAGATTAGGTTCTTGTCAAGCTGCAGGGTCTTCAGTTTGAACATTTAATTTGAGTTAAATATTATTTGAATGAATAAAGTATTTTGAACATTTTCTCTAAAATTTTCTTATTAAAGCATATGAAAAAAATAGCAAGTCATTTGAAGAAAAAAAAGAGGAATAAAAATCTGCAAAAAAATAACTTGGTTGCCATTTAAAAAAACAAAAATAAAAAAGTTTCCATGGAAATGCGTTGACATACAAAAACAACGAGTAGGCTAAGAAATGGAGAATAATTAGTAAAAAAACTTCTATTAAAGGCATTTTGTTATAAAGTTCATATTTACGGAAATAAACCGCCCATTCCATACTTTTGACTAACACTGTATATAGTTGAATCCTCTTAATTTCAAATGGTGTTCTCTACACCAAAGATTTAACGTGACAGAAAGAAACAATCCAAAGGGGTGAGATCAGGAGGTTTAGGTGGCCATCGGAACGGCGCACCTCTTGGCAAATTGATCATTTAACTCATTTATTGTAAAACAATACCAACATTAAATAAATAATTTATTTAAATATTTAAATAATTTAATGCAATCAAACTCCACATCCGAGTGCTCCTTAACGGTTAGGTTAGATCCTAACCTAATCTAATGCAATGGATTTTTTGTTTACTGTATTATTGTTGTTGTTTGTTGAATTAATGGCAATCGAGCGCAGCAGAGCACTCATTACGCCACTCAAGTTTTTACGGACACTATTTGTATTGAAATACGTCTGACATAAGTAATGCTTAATGCTGTTAACATTTTAGCAATTCAAGTGCCAAGTATATGATGTTTTCTTTTCTGTTAAAGAGTAAGAGCTTGCTACTCTAGAAGTCCGCTCATACCTCTAAAGCACCATTGAATGTACGCAAATGGCGAATGCTACCGGCAACTCTTGACGGAGAACTGAACCTACCAAGACACTTTACGGATCGTAGACGGATGTTGGAAATTAAAGTAACTTTGCTTCCGGGCCAAAATCGAGTCCTTTTCCGATTAAATTTAGAAACAGTAATTTGTTCGTAAAAAAAAATTATTTTATAAGGCACAGTTTTGCAAATATCATTAGATTTCAGTTTCTTGAAATTTCACGCCCTTGAACTAAATCCATTTATTTAATTAATTTTGCACATACTTTTAAAACTGATGATTTTATTCCAAAAACATCGCCGCTATTTGCAATGAGTAAGTTTCTTGTTTATTAAACCGCTATCTTATCAAGAACTAAACAATAGAGATATCCGCTACCAGCCAGCTGCGATTGTTCCTCAGTAAGTTTGAATCGAAATTTTATATAAAAATTGTGGACAAAAGACGTCACACAATGAACATATATACAGTTTAGTGATAAAGTTTGGAACAAAATTCATAAAATCGTTCTATAATGTTTTTAAGAAAATCGCTCAGACAGGACAATTTTTGTTTTTGAAATGCCGTCTTCTGACGTTAATTTTTTTGGAATGACGTCATTGGTTTTTGCACAAAGACGTCATCATAATTTTTTTTAAATGACAACCCCCACTTTTTTCTTCTGTTTTTAATAGACCTTCTTACTACCTAAACGGTGATGTAAAAAAATTGGTATCTCACATAACAATTTTTTTGAATAAATGACACATTTAAGTTTTTTCTTTTAAACAAAAATTTTAATTTTTTGAAGAAAAAATGTTATTTTTTTCAGAAAAGTTCTTATGTAAAGAATTAATTCGGTAATCGGTAATACGGTAAACATCAAGGAGGTCTATCAAAAGCAAAAGAAAAAAATAAGAGGTGTCATTTAAAAAAATCGATAATGACGTCATTGCACCTTAAAGCTTCACTCTTCGTCTTAGATACATAAATTACTGTTATTTGCTTTAATTTAGAATGTTTACGATTATTATTTTTACTAAATTATAACCATATATAAAAAAATTGTTATGTGAGGTACCAATTTTTTTACATCACCGTTTAAGTAGTAAGAAGGTCTATTAAAAACAGAAGAAAAAAGTGGGGGTTGTCATTTAAAAAAAATTATGAAGACCTCAAAAACAAATGACGTCATTCCAAAAAAATTAACGTCAGAAGACGGCATTTTAAAAACAAAAATTGACCTGTCCGAGCGATTTTCTTAAAAACATTATAAAACGCTTTTATGAATTTTGTTCCAAACTTTATCACCACACTGTATAAAAAAACATCTGGGCAAGTATAATATACGAGGAAAGGTCGGTGGACGAGTGACATAATCTTCCTTTTGTTATGCAGAAAATATCAAATTTATTCAATAGCCGTTTCCACCCTTCCGTCATATACGTTGCAAATTTTTCCAATGATACATCATTAGTTTATTTTCAACTTGATGGAAAATCCCTTAACAACGTATTGTACGCATTGTGTTCAGCGCCTGAATATACAATTTTCAAAATTAATAACGTGGATAAACTCCAATAACAATAATAATAATATCGACAATGCATGCCTTCATTGTAATGTGACGAGTCGATACGCGACAATCCACCGTGCTCCAGTAACTCCGTTCACATAACGTATATTCCAGTTTACCAAAATCTAATATCTCACGCCGCCTATACGTAATGCTAATGAATACGGTATATAGGGCATAATACGCACCCGCAACACAAATATTGCATTACCTTGGAGCGAGCGGAGCCGGAGCGCAGATACGCCGCCGTCGTCGCAATTATAGCAATTCCATATAATGCCGTCATTTGCAACGCATGATATCATTGCATCATTATGTTGCCTTTGAAACGCGTCGGTTGTTTCGCTTTAATAAAATCGCACGATGAATTATGCGCCGGATTCCGTTTACCGTTTCGTGAAATTGCAGTGTACGTGGTTTTTTGCAATAAGAACCCGTGTGAATTTCGGTAAGCAACAGATCGTCTGCACGATGCCTGGATGGGAATATCAGACGGTTGTGAAATTTCAGAGATAAATTTTATGAATAGTTTTTCATGAGATTTTCTTCGTGACCAAATCCACATGTACGATATTTTATACATTTGTTACAGTTGTGTGCCGTCATAAGGGATTGTGTGTGCGTGTACTTAACAAGTTTTGCATTTTTTCAAATATTCTTAAAATATTTCAATATTTCGAACTAAAGAAAAATATTTATAGTGTGGAAATCAGAACGCTAATACTGTTTCAATAAAAATAATAATATTTTGAGTGTTTTATATTTTTGTACTTATAAATACATAAATTCGTTTCACTTCCGGTTATTCTGTTTCATTTTATATTTTTCTTTCCGATTATTCCTTCTGATAAAACGTAAAATTCAACAAAAACATACAACACTCACATGAACATACAAATGTTGAGCTGTCCCGTTTCAAGTGGAGCTGGTCTCGATCGATCCTCGTCGCTAATATATGGGTATCCGGTACGGGTAGGGCCGGCCATCATCTGCAGCCGTGTGCTGGTCGTTGAAGATTCATAGCCGCCTGTATGCAGAGTCCGTTCCCCATACTCGAGCGTTCGAGAGCAAATTACATCGACAAAAATAATCAACGTTGTGCCATCTACATGACGACAACGGCAACAACAACAACAACTATGTCGACAACACGACGATGGCAATAACATCGGTATAAAATGAACGCGATACACCAACGCACATAAAGCCGGCGAAACGTTGTCTTTTGACCTGAAAACTTCCACTTCTTTTATTTACAATCGGAGCGTGCACCGTCGACATAAATTCGCCCGTTTCATGAATGGACTGTTATTTTTGCAAAACGATAGTGGCAATGTGGATTATTTCAGATGTATTCCCTCGATTCGACGGAAGTATTTTAACAGATTTATCGCAGACCATATACTTTTGTTCAACATTCAGTATTT
>JAFFZR010009381.1:0-10729 GCA_018397195.1 Lethrus apterus | reverse complement strand
GTCTTAGCTACAACTTGGCGAAAAAAATTCTTTATTAAACACCTTCATTTATTTGTTATGACGTCATCGCCATTTTATTTAAATGGCAACCTATATTTTTTATTTCGTTATGATTTTTAATTCTATTTTCAACGGTATACAATTTTAAATAAGTTGCATAAGAAAAAATCAGGAAAAACGGCCTTAGAATTTTAATAGAAAGATGAATGAAATGAACAAATTAATCCAACTAATCCATGATACGGCAAAATTTTACTAAGAAAAGTCGTTCATAATAAGAAATTTTACTACTTTGATCAAACCGTGATTAAACAAAATAAGACGGTTTGATCAAAGTAGGTAGATCTTCCTGAAATTTTGTATAGGGCCACAATTTCTTATTATGAACGACTTTTCTTAGTAAAATATAGGTTGCCATTTAAATAAAATGGCGATGACGTCATAACAAATAAATGAAGGTGTTTAATAAAGAATTTTCGCCAAGTTGTAGCTAAGACTGTCCCATTTAATAATATATATAGTTTGTTGGTGATTAAATAACAATTGAAGTCGCTATAGTCTCGGGCCCATTTTGTAGAACGGACTGTATACTATTACTACTAATAGTACTGATCTGCCATTACTACTACATCTTAAAATCAAAAGATTAAATAGAAACAAACCACGAAAATCGACTTCATTTATTTTTACTCACCTGCACTAATTATGTTGGGATCCAAGCTTGGAAACTCCTTTTTAGCTTCATCGCTGCAAGAATAAATAGATGCACCATTTTCATTGACTATAGTATATGTAACATCCATGGGTGAAAATATATTATTTTTGATTAAGTCTGAGAGCCATGCTTCTGTTTCGCGGCATGCTGTTCCATTCCCCAAGGCAATTAAACTACAACTAAGAGAAAACAATTATTAAACAAATATACAAAATATACTGACTTATCAAAATATATCGATACCAATCTCATTGATATCGTGATTTCTTTCAGAAGTTTCGAATTGATATACAATTTAAGGCATCAGCGACGTTGTTCAAATGGCAAGGCTTACATAAGCTCTGATCAATGTTGCCAGTCTATTACAATAATTGTAATAGATCTATTACGTTTTGATCAACTTTAGTACGTTAGTACGCCGCTCGCTCATCTAGTACGTTTGAACGAAAATGTTATTTAATTATGTATTTAATGTCTTTTTATGTTTTGATTTTCAATTACGGAGCGAACCCAACCAATACAACCTACATTTTATCCCAAAGTTCAGGCACGAAAAGACATCTATATAATAAATTTAATACGTTTTTATACGACTTTTAGTACAAAATATAAAATTAATCTGGCAACACTGGCTCTCATACTACTTTCAACGGAATTGCATAAATGTGCTAGCAGGATCATTGATGGAGAATAAGAGAATAAGAATCTATAACCGTGGTGTTTTAAAAGTAACTTGTGTATGCAAATTTGACGGCAATGATTATTATTATTATTATTATTATTCATAGAGTAACAGACTGAAATCTGGACAAAGAAGTACAAAATCGCTTTCTTCAAGTAACTGAAATTCGTTCCGTGATAGGTGGAAAAAATACGGAATTGTTCTGAATCGTTTGTTGGAACAAACCTTAAATAATGTATCATAAACATGACTATCAAATTTACTTACTTACTTATGTTTTTGAAGTAATTTATGTAAAACAGTTACACTTGATTTATTTTTATACGGATACAAAACGTCAGATTCCAATAATATTCCCGAAGATGATACCAAAGCAAGTTTACAACCATTTTTAAATCCTGGGTCCATTCCTAATATAGGCCTTCCTTTAATGGGGGCAGCTAAAAGTAACTGCTTTAAATTTGTGCAAAAAACATCACACGATGATAGTTCTGCTTTTGTTTTCAACTCTGATCGTATTTCCCTTACTATCAACGGCTGTACTGCAATATTACAGAAAGTTTTCATAAGAAATTGCTTTATTGTCGAACTTACATATTCTTGTATAAGAATCTTTTACTGATTCATGTAAAATTCTCTTCCTATTTTCGTCATACGGTACTTTATTTATCCACTTATTTGTACAAAACTGTTTAAATTTATTAAACATAATATCAGGAACAATAATTTTCACTGAAAGAACTTTCTGTGATTCCCCTCTGTTTATTGCTAATACCTACAAGCATTTGAGATATAAACATTTAAAAACTATATAATTAAAGAATATTTACAAATGAGTAAAAATTTAATATACTTGATGGAGTTAATTAAAGATATTTTGTTTTATTAACCACTTTAATAGGAAGAACTTACCTGATGAGGTTTAATAAATTGAAGGGGGATTTTGAAGTCGAAATAATTTTCATATTTTGTCTCGTCAACAGGCTTTCCAATATTACTTTTATTAGATTTCTCTGCACTGGCTTTTTTTATTATTTTCCTCACTTCAATTCTAAATGTTATTTCACTTCTCCTAAATGAACAATACAAGTTGAACTTTTAAACATATGGTATTTTATTATCAATACATACAATTTCCGTAAAAGTGCTAACATATCCGTGTCAGTAGACATATAATGTGCTATTAAATGAATTATGCCTTTCTCTATTTTTTCGTAACTATCGGCATTTGTGTTAGTTAACATTACATATTTGTTCAAGTTGACAGGTTTTGTATTATCAAGCAGTGATAATGCGGGTTCTTCTAAACCAATTTCCTTTGCTCTTTCAGCCAATGAACGCTTCCCTCCAGGTTTAAAAGGTGCATACTGAAAGAAATGATAATTTAACAAAAATTAATATATATTTATTACTTACTATATGCTCTATTTCTTCTGTAGTTTTAGCACTTAAAATCAACATTTTTAATTTGACGTCTAATTGTCCTGTCTTTTCAATGCTTTTAAGCACAGCTTGTGATCGGGCCTTTAATGCAAGTATTTTGTCATATGAGACTTTTACATCCCTTAAATCATTAGGAGTCATATTATCAGTTTGATCTTTTCTATACCGAGCAATGAACGGTATAGTATTACCATCTTCAAACAAATTTATAATATTTTTAGAAACACCGAGATCAATATTCTTGAATTCAGAAAGCAGTTCATAGTCTTTCCATGATTCAGCTACAGTCTCATTCCCTTCCAATGAAAGTGTTCTTTTTATACGTTTTGGTTTTGGTTCATCTTTAATTTTTCTTTCTTTCTCCTTCATAACAAGCTTACCTTGATCAAAATTTGTATCTTCATCATCTGCCTCATTTTTTTCCAATGAATGTGTCCTTTTTATCCTTTTTGGTTTTGGTGCATCTTTGATTTTCTTCTCCTTCTTCTTAACAATCTTGCCTTTATCAAAATTTGTACCTTCCTCAAAGTTAATATTTAAACCTGTTTCTGTACATTCTTTTACTTTTAAGGCCACCGTTCCTTTAGTAGATAAAATCCCTTTCATTTTTTTCCTTGTTTGAAGTGTTTCTCTCACTTTAGTATTTTCAGTCATAATGTGTGTTCTCTAAATAATGAAAGCATCCAATTATGATTTATGCCATACAGAACACAATTTAAGTATATGGACAATAATTAAAATACTCGATAAGCTGTCCTGTTGATTACAAACATTCTTGTGTCGTTAACATAAAACTTCAATTGAATACAGTGTTGTCAACAACAAAGAAATTAAATTCCCGCAAGTAACTAAGACAATTCCATTTGATACAATAATTGCTCATAAGTATACAAATAAAAAATAATTTTTGGTTCCTAATACCAGACGAGACGTTGACTTTTTTTTAACGGATAATTGCAAATAAGTTCGATTTATTTGCAATTATTATTTGGAATTTCCGATTTTATCACCCATTTTTACTTTTTATATATATGTGAAATTTCCCACGAGTTGGCTACATTGTGTCCATAGAACAATATGTTTTTTATATATATTTTGCTGTTTATAGTTTATTTATAGACTGGTTTATAGATGTGCTCAACGGGCAATCGTTATTCTCGTTAGATGGCACAAACGGTTTGCGTTAGATTGAGAAATTTGCTTATAAAAATTAATGCATAGAAACGAATTCTCCTATTTTTAGTTGGCATCACTTAGTACATTTTAATCCATGCAGTGGCGTATGAAATTTTTCGCAATTTCCAATTGCTATTTATTTAAGTTTTCGTAAATTTTATAGTTTGTAGTTTATGTTTAGATAGTAATTAGTTTCTTATAGATATTGACTTATATAAAGGTATTATTTACTTGTCAAAGTAAATAATTCTAACATAACTACGCCATTGAGCTTCCTCCCAGTTCTCGAATGAAAAGACCTATAGTAGAAATCATGAGCTGGCGCGTCAAGGTCATATTTGAATTGTATAAATCAAGTTTTAGAAATCACATGTCTATTGTCATATGTTATATACATTTACTATATTGCATACTTCATATTTATCGATAATCTATGTGATATAACCTAGAAAATAGGTTAGCACAATACCGATAACATACGTTTTTGTTGTTGTGGAAACTCATGTCGAAAATTGTTGCATTCAAATGGCCTTGACACGCCAACTCTTGTGATTTCGACCATATATTTATTTTTAAATTTATTTACTCTATTGCTCGCGAGATGGCGTACTTCAGGGGCACCTGTATACACTTTGCGACAAATTTAAAAGTTCTACTTTTGTATAATTACTTTAATACTGAGCTACTTTCATACATGAAAATAATTGGTAATATGATAATAACAGTTGTTAATACTGATGAATTGGCATTACTAATACCGCTAAAATGTTGTATCTTTATATCTGGCTGGAACCGCGACATTTCGTTTCGTACACTATTGCAAATTGCAAATCAGGGCGACACAATAATAATCTTAAAGTTCATAAAGAACTGGATAATGTAACACAACTGATTGAATGTACACACTTGGGTTTAGATTTATTTTTGTTTTTATGTTAATTTATAGAAAAAAAGTATACAATGTAAGGCTGTGGTTACATTAGATTCGTATGAATGCGCAGTGTTTCGTTGTCAATGTAAACGGTGGCCTTGCTCATTCCTAAGAATGACTTTTCGTACGAATTCAGATCCAATGTAACAATTAGTTACATTTTGTTTAAATAATACTATTGTCTAAATGAAATATAAAAAATATCATGTATGAATAGAAATTATTAAATGTAATTAGATCAAATATTTCTCTTCATAGCACTCTTGCAGAGCGAATAATTTATCAAGACATTCAGTAAATTCATCTTCTTCAAGACCAGCAGAAATAAATTGATGAAATCGTGGTAACTTTTTTTTTTGTGCTTCAGTGTATAAACTTTCAAACATCTGTCCAATTTCTTTACTAGAATGTAATCCAGCCATAACCGGAATAGATTTAACACCTGAAATAATACATGAAATAATTTGCTTATTTACTGCATCATCTACCTGAATGTTCTGGTCTCCGATCCGCAGATATATTTCCATTAACTTCAACATATGGATCGAATATGTCAGGGTAAGGAACAGACACGTCAAGACTTCTACTAGTGGTAGTTACATTAGATATAGATCCATAAGACTTACAAGATAAATAAAAACTTAACATTTCTTCAACGGTTTTACATTTGTAGGCAGCCATTTCTCTTTGGCGACCTGCATTTACTGAAGGCCGTTTGAGTCTATCTTCTGGAATTCCCCTTAATGTTATCAATTCCATAACTCTATTTGTACCTGCAACAACGTTAAGTAAAGTAAATAAAACAAAGCAAAATACAGAAATTAACTAATACATAGTACCTTGTATTGAAAGTTGATATCTTTATCTTACAATTTTTAGTTTTAATATTTGAAACAATAAAAGTTCTAATTTATAACTATTATGTGTATAGTAACAAACAGAGTAATAAACCTTTATTTATTAATTGACATTCAACATGTAGTAGCAAATAAAGAATATTTTTTCAATAGGATCAATTTTTGAAAAAAGATGTTATCATTAGGTATTCACAACAGGTAAATTTTAGAGCAGATAATGCTTATCCTTATATATAAAAAAATGTTACCTATAGTACAATTTGGTGTAATGATTTGTGTAAGAGGTCCTTCCCAATTATTTAAACAATCTATAAAATCCATTCCAGCATTAAATGAAAATGGCAAACAAATACTTGCAGCAGCTGCCTTTCTTCCATAAGCACTCAAATCAACACATAAATCACTTAATGAATAATTCGTTAATTCTAACCTATACTTTAATGAGAAAGTATCTAAAGCAGAAGCTAAAATAGCACTTGTGTGATATTGTAACCTGTGCTGAAACAAATTATTTTTTGATCAATTTATTTAATTAATTGTAATACATACATTGTAGTTTAAATGGTAAAATTCTATTTTTGAACTAGGTTTCCTCCATCCAATTTTACTAGTACATAATGGTACATACAGTGAAGAATATTCTGCTAGTCTCTCAAAACACAATGCCAAATTTACGAGTCTCAGACAATCTTTCATATCTGACAATCCTTTGCCTAAATCATTTGTGTATGAATAATCTGAATAATAAGAAGGTAATAGTGGTAGACACAATATTGTTTTTCTATCATATTCATCCCTCAAGTTTTCTATACAGCTATAAGAAAGTCCAGAAAAAGCATCTGTTGCATCAGTTAATATATGAAATCCCTATAACAACAGTTATAATTTGACAATAAAACAAGCTAAAACCTTAACCTGAAAATTATCGCATTCTTCGATGTAACGTCTAATTTTATCATTAAAATCTTCTTGAAATTGTTCAGTTTTCCATAAATTAACTCCCAATGGGAATAAATCAAAGCTAACATCAGATGCACCATGTTCATATTCATTAATTATATTTACTGTTCGAGGGTGAAATCGTGTATACAAAAAATCAGACCAAACTTCCACAGACTTGTCAAAATCATAGTTTTTATTATTTACTGATGATTTTTCTGTATTATCTAAATCCAAATGATATTCATTTTTTGATATTTTTGGTTGTTCATTTATTTCTACTAAGTTCTCATGCCACTGAATTTCATTTTTAGGTACATCTGGTAACGTTTGATATAATTCCCCTTCTTCAGGAAGTGATTTCAGACTTCCTTTTAAATCAACAAGTAAAAGTCTCGGTGTGTAGGTGTTTTCACCCTAAAAATAAAATGTTAATAACAATTTTGCCAAGTTTGCAATATTTGCATAATACTTGTGGTGACTGTCCTTCCCGATACAATACATTATGATTTATATCTGAAAAAGTGTTTTGAAATCCTAATTCTTGAATGTTCCACCAATGAGCGCCAACAAAATTCGAATAATGGCCAAATTGTAGACTAACAATTTCTTTGGTATTCATGTTGTTTTCTAAATAACAAATAACTAATGACAAAAACTATCTTAGGTTAGGTTCATAACCATTTCTGTCATGAACATCTGATGTCTGAGTCTGAACTAAACTGGAACTAAACTGTTAAAAGTTTAGCAATAGAAGAGCCTGCATCATTTCACATCCTCATCTAGAAAAATTCACATTTCTGTGACAAAAAGACAGCATAAATGTTGTGTTTTATTATTGGATAGAGATAGAAGGTTCGTTTTTCTTCCACATTTGAACTAGTTCTGAATCGATTCAAGTGAGGGTTGCCAACTATATAGATATAATTGTTGAATAAATTTTAGGTTTGTTTTTCTTCCGTATTTGAACTAGTTATGAATCGATTCAAGTTCAAAGGACCTTGAATGATTAATTCTTTGAATCGTTCTACAACGGTTTTAGAACGGTGTAAATCAGCGAGAAGAAAAATGCGCATGTGCAAAATCTAACGTTCCGCCAAATGCAAATGTTTATGTAGACATGTGTAGCACAGATGTGTAGCGGTGTAGTGGTAAATACAAATGGCTAACGAGTAGTATCTAGTAGTATGTTCTATGATATAGGCAAAAATTGAATTAGGGCGTTGACAAATGAATTTGAAGAATGCGCATGTGCGAACTTTCGTACTAGCTGCTTTGCAAGAACTGTTTGAACGAGTATTGGACCGGTTTTGAATTAGTTCAGCCTAGAAGAAAAACAGCGGACTATCCATTCAAATGCAGTTCGCGCGGAAGAAATACGCTTTTCATACTCCAGGAGAGTAGTTGGCAACCCTCACTTGAATCAATTCAAAACTAGTTCAAATGCGGAAAAAAAACAAAGCTAGAGATTAGGACAAATTTTTCCTAAAATCCATCAGTATGTAAACCATAGAAATATAACAAAGTAGAAAAACCTCCTGGATTTTTTTTACATTATCTTTGTATTTTTAGGTCTGTGATGTTATTATTTTGAATTTTCTTTATTTAATTGAATTGGTGAATTTTATTGCTAAGCGCTGGGCAAGCATAGACCGGTTGAACACGCCCACTGATTTGAAGCTTTAATATTTTAGTATTCTCCAAGTCGTGTAGATGGCGCATTATAGTTTATAACATTAGGTAGAGTAGCTTTCCATTCAGTACGCAGTAGATTATTTGGTTATTTATCTATAATTTATCGCAGTATATACTCCTACCAGTAATTTCACTCCTTCAAAATCATGAAGCCAAACAGTACTTTGCGCAGATAACCGCGCAATGGCGCATAGTGGAGAAAATTATAAGGTTCAGAATGCAAATTTGATGGCGATTTACATTTCGCGATACGCCACCTCGCGAGAAACTTTTACACTAGCGACAAAGAGACATCTGTAATGAGTATTCATGCGATTGATACATTCATTTTGCTAATTTCCGTATTTTTTCTTTGTTCAAGTATTATTTTTTGTGTAAATCAGCTTTTTTTTTAAGCTATTAATTGTTAATATTTTAACAATTAATAGCTTTGTCCCTTTCTCAGCAGACATGCTTTATGGATAGTAGCGCCACCAACTAAAATAACGTATAGATACATGAAAAAACACAAACTTTGCACTTTAATCGTTGCAAAGTGTTAAATGTAACTACTTGTTTTCGAAAAAGTAGTAAAAATACTTAAAAAATTAGAATTCATAGAAACATCAAATTTAAAGTGTAATTTTTTCGAATCCGGTCTAATTAGTTTCTACATTTTCCACTATGCGCCACTGCGCAGTTTCCTGCGCAAGATACAACTTTGCCTTTAAAAGATCAAAAAAGGTTCCGATAGAAGCATAGGGTTTTATCTTTAATAGCCCATTAGCGAACCATGTTTTAGTTTCTTCCTCGTTTATGGAGGCGCTGGGAAATTAGATAAATGAATTGTAATTCGTAAGATGGCGCCATGAGAAAACGTCAGTAGACTATATAAAATATAAAATTGCAAAAGCAAAATTTTATTTGAATCATTGTGAAAATTAAAATATCTATTCTTAGTAAAATTGTAATCTCGTGAGCAGCTCATTAAATCATATCTTACATTCCGCCGTTTGTCAACGACATATGGGATTTTTATGTAGCAGGCGTAGAATGTCATGCAAATGACAATATATAAGTACGTTTTTGAAAATTGTGAGCCTTACATAACATTTTGCGCTTTCTAAGAATTAGTGAAACATCAAAGGAGTTACTTGCAGGAAGTGTACCTTATTTATCAGGTATAACAGGTATATCAGTGTAATATTTATGAATGTTCAATATATCTGTCAAATCTTATTAATACTTCTTTATTAAAGCATAATAATTATAAATAATGTATTATTGTTGTAACAAATCTCTGCTGCATCGATTTGCGAAGATTAATTTCGTTCTTGTTAAATTAATATTAGTGAATAGATTTGCTTTTGCTTGTATTAGTGAAAATAAATTGATATAATTTCTCGTATTTTCCATAGGAATAATTATTTAATTGTTTCTAAGGAAAAACGCACGGAATTAAATTAATTATTTTTTTTATACTTGCAATAATTTTATGTGTATTTTAATTTAAATACCCCCACCCCGCGTTTTTACAATATCGTAAGTTTCTTCCAGTTCGTTAGATGGCGCAAAACATGGTTCTCAATCGTGATAAATAAGATTCCTTTCTATCCTGTATAGGTTATTATTATCTATGAGTATAGCATATCCACTTGACAATAATGGCAAGTAAAAAGCGGCAGTCAACCAATACTATAGAATTTCGTTCACCATTTTCAAAAAGCGGCACCGACAATCATTTAGAATCAAATTTCACATAATTTCAACATTTTCCACATTTAATGTCTGTATTTTGACCGAATTTCAACTCGGAATGTTTTTAAAATTAAAATTTCTGTGTGTGTCATGAAAATTAAAGAATTCAACGCGCAGCTCGAGTCTGCAACACGTTTCGACTATGAGGTCATTTTCATTGAATTCGTCATCATTTCTTCTGCGAATGACGAAAATTTCACAAAATTCTGTGCTATTTGGATAAGGTGACCAGATTTTAACATCGGTGTAGTGGGACAAAATTGACAGTGGTGGGGGGGGGGGATTGTAAAAAATTCTAAAAAATGTTATTGTAATATATTTTTTTAAATTTCAACATATGTAAAATTTACAAATATAATAAATCTTTAAAAATTTTTTATTCTTTGGCATATTTCTCATTTGAGTGAATTTTGTTAGTAGATTGCTGTCGTTGTTTAAAATGTCATAACAATTTTCGCAAGAATTTGTTAAATTATATTTCACACATAATATGGCTCGCAAAGTCTCAATAAATGACCACACTTTATTCCCGGTAGAAAAAACGCGTTCAGTCG
>JAFFZR010009380.1:0-10758 GCA_018397195.1 Lethrus apterus | reverse complement strand
TTTTAATAGGAGTTACCTATAGTTCTGTTCCGTTTTGTATATTCAAAAACGAGATGTCGGTTATGCTATTTTATTTTTATTTTCTTATTTTCCAAACATCTTTTCCGTTAACATTAATATATTATTTAGCTTATAATAAATAATATTACGTTCCAATCTTATTCTATTATTTAGTTTTTTTTGTGGAAAGAATGACAGAATACGGTAATTGGGATATAATAAAAATGCCATGAAACTTACATATTTTGATTAACAATGAAACTCAAGAAAGCAGTAATATGACATACAAAATATGGCATTTTGTGATCTCTCTATTTAATGTGTGAATATTATGAAACTTTGAAATGTAAAGCTTGCTGTATCTTCTTATTTACAGCATATTCGTAGTTCGTAAGTTCGTAGTTTATCAGCTTTGTTTTAAAAAACATTTAAAAATTACTTTTATGGTTCTCAGGAGGGATGACAATGTAAAAATTAAAAAATACATCAATATCTCGAAAATTATTAATTTTAACTACATATGTTGCTTATTTAAAATAATAGACAATTAAATTTTGCTTTCAACTAATGCATAAAAATATAACATTTCCATTTAAAAAAATTAAGTTTTCCGCATTTCAATTGTTTCAAAAAGAAGAAGATTAATTAAGTATGTTGTGTTAATTAATGCTTTTACTAGCGTTCCATAAAATTTCATGATCTTGCTGTATTTCGTTATTGAACTATAGGCGTTTTGTCGAAGACCGTCAGCTGTCAAAATTTCCGAATAAATGCAAATATCTTAAAAACGAATAAACATAGACAAATATTATCTCATACAAACATATATTAGAATTACCCAGGGAATTCAAATGTAATAATATATAGGGCGTTGCATTTAAAATTTTAAAGTTGTTCGTGGTTGCTCACAAACGAAACACTCCGTATTACTGAAAATAATTTTATGTGATGGAGACCATAAATTCAAAAAACTTTTGTCTTAAAATATTTTTTGTATTTTGCATAATAACGGAGATATCGAAGAACATCCTGTATAATGAAGTAAATAATTTACAAATATAATTATATTTTTGTTTTGTTGCCGATATTCATATATACTTATTTAAAAAGTCTTGTCTTATTTATGAATAAACTATTTCGTGTTTCTTGTACACTTTTTTTTAATTAAAAAAAAAAATCTCTAAAATTAATTTACCATTTTATGTAAAAATTTAATGAAATTTAATGCAAAAAACACAGTTTTTAATAAAAACGAAACGAAAAACACTTCTAAGGCTTCCGCGGCCATTGAGCAATGTTTTACTTTTATGTTCGGGCTGAACTTTACTTGCTGACGATTCTGCCAGAGCCTTCCTGAATGTTCTGGCATTTCTGCCATAATTTTAAAGTGTCGCTGTTATCCTCAGTTTAAATATTTTCGATTATAGTCTGACAATTGGAAAACAACTGCAGTATAATCGGCAAAAATATGTTAGCAGGTTAAACTAAATTACTTAAATTTATTTATGTATACAAAAAACTTACATTTTATAAACTGTCCGTTCATCTACATAACTGGAAAACTAATTATAAAGGTTGATTTCTATTTTTGTTTTCGCCTGTGTAATTTGTTTTTTCCTTTTTTGTTGTTCCTTTGGAATATTATCCTCAATAAAGACATCTTAGCAGACAGAATACACCTCTTTTTTCTGCTGAACCTCACACAAACGCCGTATAAAACCCAAAGAAACAACAAAAAAGGAAAAAACTAATTATAAAGTAATGAACGGCGCTTGTGCAACTAATCAATGTTTATGAGATGTATTCTGCATATTCCTTGTTTAAACAGACAGATTTAAATTTGTACTTTTGGATTAAAATGGGTTTGTTGGATAAAAATACCAACAGTTTTATGAATATTGTATATAGAGTTACCACTGACGCCACGGAGTTTCATGGCGAAACGCCATATATTCTCCAACTTCTGTTACAGCCGGATTATGTAAGTCAATAATGGCTACATTTTAAAAGTATTTTTAAATATACGGGGCGCTCCAAAAAAGAATGGCATATCAAAGTTATATTTTTTCTTATAGAACAGCCTGTATTTCAACACATTTTTTTGTACGTAAAAAATAAGCCAAACTTTCATAAGGGTTCGCTATACCTAATTACTAAGAGTTCTGATTTATTTCGATTTTTTTTAAATGTAAGTTTTTAGAAAAAAAAATATTATCCCCAAACGAAATTAATTATGACAAATTTGCTTTTAGGCTTAGATAATAGACCAGTCCCTTAATTTATTTAGTAATTTACTAGGTACTACAACTTTTTCTACAGGCTGTTCAGAATTTTCATTACCATTTATAGAAAATTCAAACTGTAATATCGAACTTTAAATTGCCCTGTATTTTATAAGTTTATCGTGTAGGAAATTTAATTGTCTTTCTAAATGTATCAGAGTTCCCTATACCTAAATCTTTGTTTTGAAGTTATTTAGGTGTTTTTGGAATTTAACTTTTTATTTCCCACTTATATGTCTTCTATTTACCTAAATTCCGGTTTCGCGCTATTTGCAAACATTAAGTTTTTGTAGTATAATAATTAATGTAATCAATATTTATGGCGCGGTGGCTAAAATACACAGAAAACAATTCAGATCAAGACCGTAGAAACATTATTTGAAACATTTATTAAAATATTTCTGTGACCACTGAAATCTAATCTAACATTCTTAATTTTAATAAGTAGGTATAGTTTTGGGTACGTTTAGAAAATATTCCATTAAATATTAGAAACTTATTAATTACGGATTTGAAACAAACGCTGGATATTGCATTAAACGCTCACCTCCGCAGACTAACGTTAGTTTCTGGGCGATTAACCCGTCGTCAGTACGGCTGCTGTGAGCGATCAATGCAAATCGAACCTATGGTGTTATCGCCAAAACGGCAGTGCATGTAACAAACTGATGTATGACTCCACTGTCCACTGCAATGTCGAGCGTATGTTTCAAATCTAATTTGTTCACAGCTTAACTGAATATGTTCAAGCGGACAACTCCTGATGTTGCGGCGCCTACCGATAGGTGGAGTCGCACATCAGTTTGTTACATTCACTGCCGTTTTGGCTATAATACCACAGGTTCGATTTGCTTTGATCGCTCACAGCAACTGTACTGACGACGGGTTAATCGCCCAGAAACTAACGTTAGTTTGCGGAGCGAGCGAGCGTTTAATGCAATGTCGAGCGTGTGTTTAAAATCTAATTTGTTCACAGCTTAACTGTAATAGTCTGCGCATTGGCTGGACTATTACTTTTGTAATAACTTAGTTATTCGAGTACAGTTTCCTATGTTGAAGTAGCGGACAACTCTTAAAATAAGCTCGACATTAATTACATTTTGAATTTGCTAATAATGGTACTGAAAATTCTGAACACCTGTAGAAAAAGTTGTAGTAGTAATTTACTAAATAAATTAAGGGACTGCAAATTTGTCATAATTAACGTCGTTTGGGGATAATATATTTTTTTCTAAAACCTACATTTTAAGAAAAATCGAAATAAATCAACACTTAGTATTTAGGTATTGGAACGCTTATGAAAGTCTGGCTTATTTTTAACGTACAATTCAAAAATGTGTTGAAATAGAGGTTGTTCCATAAGAAAAATGTAACTTTGATATGCCACTCTGTTTTGGAGCGTCCTGTATATATGAAATTATTTTTAAAATGTAGCCCTTATTAACATACATAATCCGCCTGCAACAGAAGTTGGAGAATATATGCCGTTTCACCATAAAACTCCGTGGCGTCGGTGCTGAGTCAGCCTGTGTATCATATTAAATATATAGTTTTGCGTATAGGGGATTTAACTAAGAGACATTATAAAACATTTTAAAATATATTTTCGTTTAACGTTTCCTAAATAATAGTGACATATTTTACTAACATTTGTTCTTTTTTCCCAAACTCGCTTTATTAGCTTTTCTAGTAAGCCATACGATGTATGTTGATGATGATGATGATCAGTAATTAAGTCGTTAAAACTAAATATATACATATGTTATATATAATTATTACTTACTTTAATCTTAGAATTCCATTCGGATTCCATTATATCAATAACTATCTTTAACAGGTGTAACGGTTATTAACCTTGTGCATATCACGTTCCCCCTCGTTCATGCATGTAAAGTACTGAGATCATTTTTTCTTGCTACTTGTTATCATTTTATTTGTTCACACGTCATTCTTCTCTCTGTATAGTCTTTTGTTTAATGTTTCTTCCAGGTATATTATTAACGTAATAAATATTGCTTTCTCTTCTTGCCGTTTTTTAAGATGTGTTCTTTCTATTTTGTTATCATCACTTGTGGTTTTGTCAATAAATTAAATTCCTGTTCTTTCTATTTCCTTATCATCACTTTGTGGTTTTGTTAATAAATTGAATTCCTGTTGCTCGAGATTCAATTCTAACTATTGGTATCTCCACAAGTTTTTGCGCTATTTTCAAACATATAGAGAAATCTAAGTTAACTTTGGTTAACTGTGATTTTAGAAATATTTGAAAACAACCATAATTTTAAGTTTTTTGTTTTTTATGACGAATGGATAGGATAGGATAGGATAGAAAATTGTAATTTTTAACAGCAGATATCTCGGCTATTGTTAGAGATACGACAAAATGTCATAGAAGAAAAGTTATTCTACAGTAAATTTTCTATTACCTGCCATAGCAAAAAAAAAAAAAAAAAACAATTGAGCATCAAATGCGTTAGATGTAGGAAATGCATTCAAAAGTTTAAATACAACGTATCCAATGTTATTATGTATTTGAAAACTGTAAAAAATTCTCTTTACAACAATATATCACATGCCACAGTTATCTAATCAATTAAAAACATAAATCAATAATCAAGTAACAAATGCAAATCTGCGTATTAAGTTACTTCTCGCTTTTTGCAACATGTATGGTGTTATTTGGCTGCAGGACCTACGATTACGATTTTTAAGAGCGTCTAGATCTTGTGGACAAGTAACATACACTTTTTGTTTCAGAAAACCCCACACAAAAAAATTTGCATTTGTTACTTAATTATCGATTTATGTTTTTAATTGATTAGATAACTGTGGCATGTGATATATTGTTGTAAAGAGAATTTTTTACACTTTTCAAATACATAATAAAATTGGATACGTTGTATTTAAACTTTTGATTTCATTTCCTACATCTAACGCATTTGATGCTCAATTGTTTTTTTTTTTTGGCTATGGCAGGTAATAGAAAATTTACTGTAGAATAACTTTTCTTCTATGACATTTTGTCGTATCTCTAACAATAGATAGCCGAGATATCTGCTGTGACAACTAAAACCAAACACACTGTATACATATTGAGTCGAGAGGATCGCACCAAACTCAAGGAGCGTATTCTACAAGTAAAATAATTTTAAAAAATCAAATGTTGTTATCCGTTATTTATTTGTTTTCAAGTTACAGCGTCAAATCAAAATTCCCCTCACATAGTATTCTAATCACTGCGTTCTTGTAATAAATATTCAAAAATACTGCCACATTTTCTGCTTCGTCTAATAAGGGCGCCACTTGCAGTCTTCTGATGGATTCACGCCTTTCTTTAATTTCAACGTATTAAACATTTTGCAGCCGATATTAAAAAAAAAAAAAAAACATGAATCTATCAGAAGATCAATTGGCGCCCTTATTAGACGAAGCAGAAAATGTTTAAAAGGCAGTATTTTTGAACATTTATTACAAGACCGCAATGATTAGAACAGAACTCGGAAACAAATAAATATCGGATAACATTTTAATTTTTTTAAATTATTTTACTTAAGTTTGGTGTGCTATTTATATAATAAAAGGATTCCCTTAGGCTTTATATTTGAGTTTACGACTCAAACATTTAAATCATAAAATTACAATTATTTATTTATAAAAACAATTTATTAATTAAACACATTCCAGCTTAACCCAGTTTATCCAATTCCAACCTAAGCGATTTCAATGAAACCCAAGCGAACCCATGTTGTATTTCTTTGTTAATCGAAGTTATAATGTTTGTTATAAAACAAACAATTTCATAAAAATATTTTTCAGTTTATTATTTGAATAACATAACTTGGGTTCAACTAATTGCGTTTAAAGATTTTTTTTGTGTTAAATTTATTTAAACTAAAAATGGACGATCTCAGGCGTTAGATTGGGTTTAATTCGTATTTTATTTGATACATTACAGCAACCAAATGCAAGGTTTTTAAAATTAGTTAAAATTGGGTTCACTTGAATTTAATAAAATATATTTTGGGTTCGGCTAATTATGTTTAAAATAAATTACACATTTTTTTTTAACATAAAGATTTATCCTTGTTCTCTACCTATTGTGATAATAATAATAATAATAATAATAATCATGTTTTATTCTTTGTTGTATTTTTTATAGCCATAGGGTTTTTAAATTGTTTTTCGTAGGATTCATCACCTAATTGTGCTTGCATTTGTCATGAATTTCCTTTGTTTATTTATGATAATTTTCTAACAGATCTATAGAAGTATTTAAATTATTTAAATTATTATTTAAATTTCAAGGTTTTTAAAATGACTTTTTTAGTTAGTTAGGTTCATTTAAGTTTAATAGTATTTTATTAAACTTAAATGAACCCAACTAACTAAAAAAGTCATTTTGTGTTCAGCTAATTATGTTTAAAATAAATTACACATTTTTTATTTTGTTATTGATCATTGTTCTCTATCTATTGTTATAATAAGAATCTTTGGGTTTTTATTTTGTTCTTTTTTCAGTCCTATTTTACCAAGCTTTTTAAATTGTTTTTCATAAGATACATAACCTAGAATTTTTTGTTTGTATTATTAGTTTTCAGTTGGGTTTATTTGATTTTCATCGAAAGTAATATGCGCAAACGGAAATACCTAGATATTTTATGGGTAAATGTAATTACGCTGTTGTCGCTTTGGGTTTAGGTTCGACGCAAACATCTGCTTCGCGGTGACAAATGTTGAAGTTTTCCACAGAATATCTAAATTAAAGGACAACATGGGGACAACGTGGGGAAAGAGTGTAAAAAGCTCTTACTGGAAGGAAAAGACTGGGAAAGTAATCGATGCACTGGACTGAACAATAGTTTCATAACCTATCGTTGTGTTTGTTTAAACAATTCTATATTTTCATTTCTATATTTCAGTGTTTGTGGTCGGAAGTTCAATAAAAAAGATTGACCTTCTGAATTATTGTTTTTAAATTTGTTTCTAAAAATAACTAAGTATATTGAATTATTTAACAAAATAAGCTCCTATTCTATTTTTCTTAATTTGTAAAATTTATTCGTAATAATATAGCTAATAGCTACCAATTATAACAAATCCGACAGCTTTAGTCATCATCAATTCATGCAAACGTTACAAACAATGTGATGTGTTCTAAATCCTTTAATATTAGAAAAAAAAAATGGTGAGCCACTGGCTGGGTTTTTCCACGTTATTTCCAATAAATATTTTTGAAGTAAAATAACATTCATACGAATAGATTATAAAAAATATTGACTACTTACGTCTTCTGTTATACGAATAAATACTGCCGT
This sequence comes from Lethrus apterus, assembly GCA_018397195.1. Classification (NCBI taxonomy): domain Eukaryota; kingdom Metazoa; phylum Arthropoda; class Insecta; order Coleoptera; family Geotrupidae; genus Lethrus; species Lethrus apterus. Next base: position 3,161 of record JAFFZR010009380.1, on the reverse strand, counting down.
TATTTTGACTACGTAAAAAATTTAAATATATCATGCGATCATTGTAAGTTGAGTATTATTAAATACAAGGTCTTACAAAATAGAGGGAACACTCAATAACTGAACATGTGCGCTGTTTGGCGGCACCTTCAATTTTTTCCCACTTCCGGTTAAACCGGAAACGGACACAACTTTGGTTTTTTAAACGGCGCTATGTATATTTTTTGACATTTTTTGATTCGTTACATTTTTTACTTTCTGTACGTGCTAAATTTTGCTGTAAATCACAAAAAAATATTTCGAGGTGTTCAAGACGAAACAAAATATCTATTGCCATGAAAACAAATTTCTTTAAGTATTTGACATCTGTCACTTCTGTCAGAGTTTGTTTACATGTAGTTTGAAAACGTTCTACGAAATTGATTATAATAATAATATTTGTAATCTTTGTTTGTATAATAAAAATGAATAATAGTGAAAAAGTGGATCTATTGTTAATTAATTAATAAACAAACTCTGACAGATGTCAAATACTTAAAGAAATTTGTTTTCATGGCAATAACTATTTTATTTTTTTAAAATAGCTGTCTTGAACACTTCGAAATATTTTTTTGAGATTTACAGAAATTTTTTTTATAAAACACATATACAATTTGGTATGTTCAGAAAGTAAAAAATGTAACGAACCAAAAAAAGTCAAAAAATATACATTTAAAAAACCAAAGTTGTGTCCGTTTCCGGTTTAACCGGAAATGGGGAAAAACAATTGAAGGTGCCGCCAAACAGCGCACATGTTCTTAAACAAAAAACTATTTCATCGGTTTTTTGTAAAACTCAAAATAATAAAGTTATTGAGTATTCCCTCTTTTTTGTAAGGCCCCGTATATACATATACAGGTTGTCCAGGTTACAAAGGGGAAAAACTTTTCTAATATGCATTTTACAGAAAAAAGTTATTCTTTATAAAAAATTCTGCTTTCCTCAAAACGCCGAAAAACATATTTGGAGTTGACTACAGACATACAGGTATTTATAAATTCAAGATTATTGCAGCTGATACTTTTATTTTTCAAATAAACAACAATTAGTTTTTGTAATAAACAACTTAATAAGTACTATTGGCTATTTTACGTTTATAAAAAATACCACTTGGTTCATAAGTTTTAATGATAAGATAATATCGTCGTCAATTTCCAGGAAAATGAATTAGCAGAAATGGCTCCGTTGACTGGCCTGCTAAGTCACCTGATATTACACCTATGGATTTCTTTTTGCGGGGAGCGTTAAAAGAAAAAGTGTTTGCTCAAGATGTAGAACAAAATTTAGATCAATTAAAACAAGCAATAAGGGATGCGGTGAATGATATTAATGTGCCTGCTACGATACACAAAGTTTACAATGAATTTATTAAAAGAGCTGAAAAATGTATACAGGTTGGAAGCAGTTATATTGAATAGTGGTTGTTAGATCTGTTTTAAGTTAACAATTAATACTTATTTCCTTGTCTGTTACAAAAACTGATTGTTGTTTAATTGAAAAATAAAAGTATCAGCTGCAACAATATTGAATTTATAAGTAAGTGTATGCCTATAGACAAATCCAAATATGTTTTTCGACGTTTTGAGGAAAGCAGAATTTTTTAGAAAGAATAACTTCTTTTTTGTAAACCGCATATTAAAAATGTTTTTAACATTTGTAACCCCATCCCTGGACACCTGTATATACAGGATGTACCAACTAAGATGGAAAGTTCAATTGCTCCGTTATTAATAGTAATTCAGTTCTGAAACTTTGTACGCGTTGACAATTCAAATTTCTCTATCAACTAAAAATATGTACAAAGATGGCCGACTTCCGGTTATACCGGAAGTCGGCACAAACTTTCTTATTTTAAATGCAACACCCTATTTTTATTATCTTTTTGGATTGTCCATAAAAAATAAACACCAGTTTATTAAACACATACTTGGTCTTAGTGGCACTGTTTCGGAGTTATTCGACTTTGTTTAAAAAAAACGACTCTTGCAGTGTTTTCGGAAATTTGAAGTATCTCGGGAACTAATGTGCGAAGAGAGCTGCGGTTTTCACCGTTCGATTTATTAAGATGCATTTTATTCCTCAATACAAATTGAAACAATTCGGTTCATTAAAACGTGAAATAAGAACGTTGGAAGTTCAGACTTTTCAATGATGGCTAACGTAATTTTTTTAAATGCAACACTATATTAATTGTGGTTTCACCGGATAGAAAATCTCATTCCCTTTCACCTTTATTAATACATGTTGGCATCTACAAGTAGTAGTTTTGCAGTTATTTCCGTTTTTTTCATTATACCATATTTCTTGACGTCTAAATCCTCAATACACTAATAATTTCGCCAGTAACTTAACTAAATTAAATACAACAATAGAACTAATGTTCATACATTCAGCGTTTCACTTAAAATACGGATAATTGATTTAGAATTATTAAATTGGGTTACAAATTTCATTATTTAGAAAATATTTTTCTCTCACATTCATATCAAGCTTGCGACTGGAAGTAACTTGTTCTGTTATTGGCATGTTTAAAAAAACGGTTAAACGCAACAATAATTATTATTGTATTTATTGGCAACAGTAAGCAAGTTTATTCCATTTCGTTGAAAGAACATATTCTAGACATTCTTTCTAATATGCCTTTAAGGATGGTCTGCACTTGTAGTCTTCTACAAACAAGGTTTTACGAAACAATTTTATAATAATTGTATTTGTACAATTCAAAACTAATTTGAAAACAAACAATTTCAAAACACATGAGACGAAATTGGTGTTTTGCGCTGAAATTATAGTAAAATTGACGGTTATACTTCGTCAAATATTCTAAATTCACAAGACTTTGTTAATAAATAAATCAAACGTATTTATTTCGTTCAGTGTTTACGTCTGTGTATATTCATTTGTTTATAATAACAACGTGCAATAAATACATAATTATTTTTATAGTAAGTAACCTATGATTATCATATGACGTAAATCTTTGTATTTTCTTCTTCTTAAATACGCAGTGCAGTTTTCCAGTTTTTCCTATGAATAATTCCATCGTTATTTATAAAGCCACAAGAACATTTATCAAGCGTTTTATTTTAAAAAATACCAGTTGCAGATTATTGGACATGCGGTTTACGAGTTGAATTCTTGGA
>JAFFZR010009378.1:0-10886 GCA_018397195.1 Lethrus apterus | reverse complement strand
GTTTTACGCCTACCTGTTCCTGGAAACAAAGTATAAAAATTACTAAAAAGTAAATAAAACACAATTGTACGTAACTATTTACTATTAGTAAAGTACTTCAGCAACAGAAACTACATCAAATGCTCAAAAAGTCGTCCATTGTTATTCATACATAACTGAGCTCTTCGCAATGTCGAATTAATAATAAAATACGTCTATTTATTTGAGGAAATTCTCTTAAAACACAACATTTTAATTTATTGCAGCCTCTGATGCATAGCTTAGACATGCATAAGAGTACCCAAAATTTACAAATATCGTTATAACTTTGTTATTTCTACAAATAAACCCAAAGTGTTATACATTATTGAAAACAGCAAATTATGTTCTAGATACAATCAAAGCCACCTACGATTTGTATTTAAAATAAGAAAGTTAGCTATGAAATCTCAAAAATTATAAAAGCTATTTCGATTAGAGTAACATATTCGGAATCTACGTAAAAAAGTACCTTAATAATGTTAAAATACTATTCCGGTATCTTTTCATCGAACTGAGCTACACGCGAAAATTTAAAATGCAATTTTTTCTTTTTTTGCGTGTAGCGTCCATACCGACCATTATTTTTGAATGTTTCTTTTTTTTTAGTAAGTAGGCCATGATGTAGCGCACATTTTGTCTCATTTAACCAACTCTCTATCTCTTATAGTTTACGAGATCCCAATAGTGAGCACACTATTTGGGACAGCCTGTATAGGTGTTTACAAATTGTACGAATTGTTCCTTAGTAATTATAATAAATGTTTTTTAAAAAATAATTAATGTAAATAATATTAAAAAATTTACGGTCAACTTTAGTCAAAGCGAATGCGCAAAAAATGATTTCCGACATTATTTGTATTGTAACAATGCGTTCATTATACATGCACGGTCGAGAACGAACGAATGCAGCTCACGTTTCCTAGTTAGCCGCACATCTTTATGAATACTTCTGATGTTAACAATGGCCTAGTCAGCTTCAAAAGCGCCTACTTTTTGCCGCGTTTTATAACGTTTGCAAGGATTCCAAAAATGTTTCGTCCTAATAGACTCTGTGGCATTTTAAATATAAAATTTTGTTTGCAACAGTTTGAAAATAAAAATAATAATAAAAAAGACGATTACAAAGCTGTAGGATAAAGTATATTTTTTGTTTTTAATTTGGAGAAATTTTCCCATTTGGTTAGAAACAAGTTTCTAAAAAAATTTAGCAATTTACCAAAAAAAAATTTGGTTGCCATAGCGAAAGCGTTAACATACGGGAAGAACAAGCAAAACGTCCACCTATCTTTAATGAAGACATCGGTGTATTTTATACGCAGTTGCTCTGAAAACCGTAACGAATCGAACAAACGACAGTTGAAAGTTTTTTATTTGATGGAAACCGCCTTTGTCATACTTTATATTAACCATACCGAGTGGTTTTTATTTTATCGTTACCGTACGTTAGCGTTCATTTTCCCCCTTTCCGCTCCTTTTGTTATGCAATTACTCGGTACAATTTAGACGCAGTAAATTCCAGATTACGGTTTTCGTATTTTAACGGATTAAACGAAATGAATGTTGTCTTTATTAGGCGGATAAACGTATCGCTCTTTTGTAACGATTGAATTTACGATGGTACACTTTTTAATAATTTATTTCCAAGTGTCGATTTCATTTTTCTCAAACAAGACGACGCATTATTTAATCTGAAGTTATGGATTTTTTTAATAAAAGATTTGCAAAAAGGATACGTTGATACTTTTAAATACATCCAAGTTGTTCGCTGTGGAAAACAAAAATGTTCGAAATATAAAGAGATAACTAACTCGTCAGTTTAAAAATACGTTTCGGATGAGGCGAGAAAGTAAAAAGTAAAAAAAAAATAACGTCGGAATGAAAAGAAAATATTACGCAATTTATTATTATGCAAATGTCCATAATAAACAACTGACTCATTTGGCTTTCTCATTAAAACGTGTCAATTAGTCCCGCGCAATTCGTACGCCGAACGGGCGCGCATTAATTAAAATTTCATTTTTACACAATGACTTTTTGGGGTCAAGTTTTCCATTGCTCAAGTCCGTGTAAGGATAATATTTCAATTAATAACGCTCAAATGAGTTTATTATGCGGCGCAACGGCGGCGCGGCTGCGATGCGGGAATAATAACGATATGAAAAAAATCTAGCGAGGCGCATATTAAGCAGTATTTTACGGAGATTTATTTCGATTTAAGTTTGTCACTGAAATTCTTGTATTTTTTCTCCCGCAGTTGCTCGCACACGGGCGTTATGTCCCGCTGGGTTGAAAAATGTCCTATTGGGGAACGTTTTTAGTACTGTATGTTAATGGTCTCTGTAAACAATGAGGTACTTGATATGCGGATTTAATTATTTCTCGTTATACGGCCACTCGAGATCGGGCTTTTTAACAAGAGCATAAATCACCCGGTTTTATATAATTACAAGGAAAAGATACGGGCGAAATTTTTCAATTACAATGCACCCACTAAATTTACCGTACGATGGACTTTTTCACACCAATCATTCGCACAAAAATAGCTTTAGAAAACACCGACCTAAAAGACAAAAATTTCTTAAGGATAAATTAACATTTTAAAGTTGCGTCAAATAGTAAGTTTCAAATGGATAATTTATCTTTTGCTGTACGTATATTGATTATAATTTTCTCAACATTTACATCCCATCAATTTTAATAAAAACAATAACGAATTTTATCTGATTATAAAATTAATTAATTCCCTTAAGTTCCAAACGAATAGCAGTCGATCGCGATCTACAAAATTAAATAAAAAATCCATCACGAGTGGAAAAAATCAAAGTAAGTCAGTAAAAGACCAGTTTCGAAATTAATGCCTCTACGATAGAGAAAAGGTGCCCTGCTGTTTAATAACTCGACTACCGTAAAGTTATTTAATATGCAAATCAGCTACCACATCTATTTGTGTGTGCTTCGCTGGCGAAATTAATTTTTGAGTTTTGTTTGTGTCCGAAACGTGCATTAATCATTCACGTGTACGTCAACTTTCGGAATTGTGTGTATTAGTTTTGAAATTAAGTTCCACGGTTCAGAGATTAACGCGACGTGCGCGCTCCAAAACGTGATCTCGTACCGAACGTCTTTTCGCATTAATTTATCCGAGATGACAGACTAAATTTCTATAGATATGGGGGAAGTCCATACCATTCAATTATTATTATTATTATTATTGTTCTTGAAATGACCCTACTGACTCATTAAGAGTTAATTTAGTGACATAATAAATTTGTAAATAAACAGAGAAAAAATAGTTTTAAATTTTGTTTTTTTTTTTATATATAAATTTGCCACCAAACGAGTAGTCACGTGTCCAAAAGGTTTGATGATTTTTAGTAATAAAAATCGTAACTTACAATGAATAGAATTATAAATGGGTTTTACATATAAAGCCGTTTTTCGGTGTCGATATAACCGTACACTTCCAGCAGCTTTAATTAAATCCTGTCTAAGGTAGCGCAGAATAAATTACACAAATTATTACACAGATTATAATTCATTATTATGAATGGATACGCGTCAAAATATTATTCAGTGCTCAATTAATCAATTAGAGGTTAACACCTAGATCTATTGTACCGCAATGTCTGTGCAACACACTCACACGCATACGCAACAAACGAACGTAACAAATGACACAATTAGAATGTATTTTAATGGCCTGAAATAATAATAATAATGTACAGTTTCTTGATCGCAATGTGTTCGAAAAATTGTTAAATTGCATTCGGGCGGCGTAGAATTGAGACTTAACGAAAATAACCAGTCATAAGAGGCCTTCAGTTTATAAACAATGAAGTGTTTAATGAAGCCGACTTGAGACGGGAATAAGACAATGGGTCATAATTTGACCCACGTTGAACTACAATTAGGAAGTTATAAAGAATCTTTTTTTTTAGAAATAACGGGATAACGACAAAAAAAGTGACATGAATGGTGAGAATGATGTATCTAATAAAACATAAAATACTATATTTATGTCGAATTTAATGAGAATATTTTCAAAATTATTTTTACGTAAAAAATTGCTGAAATTATGATGCAACCATTTCAAGTTGTTCCTTTCCATTTATTTTGTTTTCTCTGAGAAACAGGCACGTCAAATCAATTCTGAATAATCAGTTTGAAGCGCGCATATATTCGTGTGGAACATTATCTGATAGAGTGCCATTCGGTTCTCCGGTTATCCGGTTATCAACGGGTGTCTCATCCTATAAGATCACCAATGTCCCGTGGGATGTTATCGGGTACGCGGTTGCGTTTCCTCCATTTTCTGTGTGGCGCCTTTCACCACTTGATTTTGTAACACAGATTCGCGTACATGGAAATAGTGTTTAAATTCTAGACACTTTTAAAGGAAGATATTTTTTCGCACATCGAGACACGTCGTGATTTATTATTATTATTATTATTATTTATATATACATATATGTATGTATAGTAATTCATCTAATAGTATATCTGACTTTAATACTTCCTGTGTAATTAGACCAGACAATCTGGTCACGTCACATGACGTCCTATCGACTAATGTCTCAATGTGCCAACAATGGATAATGTGGGCATATTCCCAACACGACCAACGATAAATTCTGCGCGATGGCAATTTGTTATCGTAAATAATAATCAAATTAGAACACTCCACTTCCACAAATGATACGATATTATTTACGCGATATTTTTCTCTTCGTCGAACGCCCACGGGTCATTTTAACGCGTCGGGATTGCATCCGTGAAATGTGGCAAATGTGTATCGGTCGCGATGAGCGGAGAAGTATCATTCGTGCCGGTCTTTTTTTTTAGAAAGTGTCGTTGAAGCCGTAAAACGAACGTATATCAACTTTACGAATTAACCCGGTATTTAAATTTTAAATCGCGTCGATAGAAACCAAAAGCGTGACTTCGACCAGTAAATTTAGACGAAGAAGGTCCTTGAAGAACGCTCCTACAAAACATAAATTTACAATTACGTTAAATGATAAAAGTCCAGTTTGACTTTAAAATTGCAATTGCTTAACCACGAGTTTGTATTTTTCCTTGGTCTTTTGATTATTTTACGGTGTCGGTTCCGAAAAGATTTATCGAAAGTTTCTTTCTTCCATTCGTCGATATCACGAAAATCTACAACTGAAACTCCTCGTCGAATCGAAACGATGTTCGTTAGATTCGTGTTTAATAAAAAAGGGTGTTGTATTTCTTTAATAAGAGCAGTAAATTTCGACGCGTGATTGTTTTATTGGTTATTTGAGATATTTTAATGAACTATCCGCCGACTAATTTACAAGGCGATAAATTACTATCGGGAATTGTGGGCTAAAATATGCACCTCATTATCCGTCCATGGCGTATAATTTCTGTACATGATATTTTGTATTATACATGCAGTAACTTCCGTTGTGGATGTAGGAGTTAATTATTGGACGAAAAATTTTAATATTAGATTTGTATTATGAATTAAAACAATCGTTATTTAGTTCCATAGAATTTGTGAATAGAACTTTTCATTTAAAGTCCTATAATTGACATAAGTTATTTATAAAATAAATTATTTAGAAAAATTTTAATTTATTATTTGAGTAAACATCACAGTGCTTTTGTAGTAAAAAGTAACGCATTAGCGATCAATTGGTGTAAATGCAGAGGATTGTTCAATGCAATCTCTCATTTACACATAATGTCAGATCATACGTATACATCGTATAGCATATTCGCGAAAAACTATATTTCTAATCATCTTAGGAACTTGAATTTAGCGGTCAATAATCTACAGTGGAAGTACTACAAAATGGCTATTCTATTTTTTCAAAAAGACGCTCCGACCGGCGTCAGGACGCTAAAAAGTAAAAAAATTATAATTTTATAAATTTTTTTATCAAGTCACTAGAATCAAAATATCACAGACAACGCATTTCTGATATTAAAAATTTTGAAGGGGTCATAGATTTCAAATTAATTGGCCTTTTATAATTTTCTGTACGAATACGTGAGTAATTTATTGCGACAACCTTCAATGACCCTAAATCTTGCTTGCCAATGGTCGCTTAACCGCAAACAACCCATTATAAATCATAAATGTTACAGCCGAAGAACTGCTGATGATTTTCATTTCAGAACCGGACTTAATAATTTATTTTAAACCCAGTTCGGTAAAATAAGTTACGTTTGATGTTTAAATATTATAAGTCTACAATTTCTTCTTGGCTACCTTTCAAAAAAACGTCAGTGTATTCGACAAAATAAACAACTATAAACAACTGAACGTTCCGACGGTTTTAAATTCGAAGGGTACTGGCGGTTCGGTCCTGGATTTGTTAGGATCGACGACACTCAGCTTGCATCAGATGTGCGTCAGAATGAGTTTTATTGGAGACCCTTGTAAATCAGATTGCTACCACCGTTTAACTCCTGTCATTTTGTGGTTCTACCATAAATAATGCTATTATTGTTAAATTCCGATTTATTCAGTTATTATCCGAATTTAAATGTCAACTGTTGTATAATAAAAATCTACATATCATGGAGGTGAGGCTGTTAAAAAAAATCCTGATTGCTTTATTACTTTGATAATAAAACGCTATCAAAGTCAAATTTCACATTGATTTTATTTTAGAAAAAATTATTCGGGCATTTTGTAGATTAGACATTTAAGATTATGCCTTCTAATTTTCAGATTTTTTTGACAACTAAAAAAGGGTTTTATTTTGAATATGCTATACGATGGTCCACCCTGTATACATTTGTTTGTTGGGTTGTTAGGTATTTACTATGCCAAGGCCTTCTTTTTACTTATCTCGTTCTTATCCTGTAAAAGCAAAAATTAAGTGAAGTTTTTACAAAATTTATAAATAATTACTAAGTTATGATAAAAAAACTAAAATCCTTTTTTTACTTTTTTTCAAATATCTCAAAAACGAATGAAGATAGGTATAATTTCTTTTCGAATTATTAATCTCTTAAGCTAAACGAGATACCAACGGTGAGCCTCGAAAAATTGTCACCTGTATATAAGATAATCCTTTAGACAGATTTCACCTCAATTTATCGTTTTTGACCGATTCAGACATCTAATTCACTCCGACTTTAGCGGTAGTTTTTAGTGCGTTAATCCGGCCAATTTCTGTTCGCTTTGGAACCGATCCAAACCAGCGTTTTTTTTGTCGTTTTTGTGCGGCACAGGATTGTCGCGGTCGTAGATCTTCCCTCCACTTTGATCCACTCGGAATGCAGATGCTCGCGGCAGTCAGGTCTGTTCGCGGGTAATTTACTCGCACTATGTGTTAATCACCGGTTCTGATGTATATTTCTTTATGTGTTGCTCGTTCGCTACGCCTTACATAAATTATTGGCGAATTTTCGGAACAGAACGCGTTCGCACTTCAAAAGGCTTTGAACACTTTATGTTGCTTGCGTACGAAATTCATATCTGGCTCGAACTTGTTTACATATTCGAATCAGAATTAATTTTTAATTTGTCTTTAAATCTTATAAATCATTTTAATTCAACATCAGACTGCGTTGTACACATACTGGTAAAGTTAATGGTGAAACTCAGTTTAAATAGGCATATTTTACAAATTTTTCTTTAATATAAATTTTTATAAAACTATCGACAATTTAAATTTCATACGAGAATCCAATTTGGTTGGTGGTTGCAGGAAAAATATTGCAAAACTCAGGACGAATTTCATTAATTCACAAAAATGACAAAAATCCACTGAACGCAAATTAAATTCATTTCGATCTGTGGGTACCAACCTACAATATGTGACTTTAATTACAAAAATTCTTTACGGTTAACCAAATATGTTCTATCGTCGCCACATTCGTGGTTAATAATCAATGCGGTCGAAAACAATACATGAATGCGCGTGTCATTGATGTGTGTGTATGCAAAATACGTCCAGTCTATTGTTTGAAATATACCAATATTTGAAACACAAAACGAAAATGACCGCTTTGTCGACTACAAAAAAAGTCGATAGAAAAAGAATGGCAAGGATAAAATAAATAAAATAAATTATGTGCAAAATATGAAAAACAAACCACATCATCAAATATGTAATAATAATAATTTTTGCAATAAAAATCTTTCGTGCAAAACTTCCGTGCATTTTGCGAATCCAACCGGGATGACATGGCACAAAACTCCAGTGTAAACACAGACAGGATCCGTGTAACCCGATCGCGTGACATTCATCCCCACACCTCGAATAAAAGATCGGCGCATTAATCACACGCCGAAAGAACGGTTCTCATTCAGATGCGTTTCAATACAAGTGTCGGGGTCTTTTAAGGGACCGGGCGCATTGACACGTTTAATATTTGGACAGGTCCACTGTGCACTCGTCGACCGCGATATTAATTTTGAAGTGTGAAGAGGGCTTTTGTTGGCGAACGCTTTGTGTCGTCGACACCATTTTTGGCCGGACGATTAGCGCCCAGAAAAACACTGACGAAAATCTCGACGGCCTTTATTTAGACGGCTTAACACGTATCGAGGGTAGTGAATTCATTTTAAATAATTTGAAATTGTTATTCACTTTAGGGATACAATATTTGTTTTTTTTGGAGACTACCATATTTTTGTCTCTAATTACTTTGTTCTTATCTTTCAGTTTTTATTTTTTTCCAATCGGCTGGGATTTGTTAGTCAGTTATCATAAAATTGCCCAATTTTATTAAATATATTAGTTGGACTGGATCGGGACATAATTCCTTAATTCCTTTAAGCCCTGTGACGTCACAATCGTGGAAGCAAAAATAGTAAAACAATTGAAGATCATAGGGTATATTCTTGAGTTAAGTCACCAGCAACACACCACTGGTTTCTGACGTCATCATACAGTTTTAGTATAGGGTGACGTCAGAAACCACTAGTGTGTTACTGGTGCCTTAACTCAACAATAGACCCCCCGATCAGATGAAAGAAGGAAAAATTACCTTTAAAACGATTCCAAACACGACCACAAAAAACTAAAAAACAACCTTGCAATGCACGTTTAAAAAATAAACAAAAGACGAACGAAACTTTGCTAACAGAGGAAATTTTGAAAAATTTCGTCATCTATCGACTTGTACGTGAAAACACAAATTAAAATTTTACAAGAAAAATGCAAAATTTTTTTTTGCTGATTGAAAAAATGCAACTAATGTTTTAATTCCGTATTGAAATCTAAAAATCGCGAAATTACAGTGGAGGGGGCAAAATAAACTCTGATAAGAGAGACAAAAATACTTTTAAAACGACACTAAACACGACCACAAAAAAAAACAAAAACTCAGTGTACGTTCGAAAGCAAGGAAACCGCGTTGTTAATGAGACCTTAAAAAAAGTTTCAAAAATTCTCACGCAAAATTACGATCAATGTAAGACAATGTGAAAAAAAAGATGACACCATAAGTTTAAGTAAGTTTAAATTTCAACCGCAAGTCTAAAATCGTGTAACTTTAAGGGAGAGGATGAAAACAAATTAAGATTTTTGGACATCGTTGTCAAATGAAAGAGGAAAAAATACCTATAAAAAGCAACAAAATCGACCACAAAAATTAAAAACGCGGCAGTGCGCTTTTAAAAAATAAACAAAAGACGAACAAAAAATTTCGCCACAAATCAATTTCAAAAATGGAAAAATTATATGACATGAAAAAGTCTGAAATAAATGAAATTGAAAAAGCGAAATGAAGAAAACAAACTTTTTTTAAAACTCAAACTAAAAATGAATACTTGTCTAATTAAAATAGCCATTTAGCCAATCAATAAACATATACTCGTTAGTCCTACACGTTTACAAACAGGATCGAATAAAATAAATAAATTTGTCCGACATAGGCGTACGTGTGCATGTCACAGCGTGACTGTGTGTGCGAGCCTGGGTGTGCGCGTGTAAGTCAAGTATAAATTGATTTTATCAACGAGATTTAAAATACTTTGAAAAATTCAATCACCACGGGGATTGAATTTGCTCGTCGTGTTTGTTTTGTGCGGCTGAACTTCGTGTGGAGTCCATTGTTTCAGGACGACGCGACGGGCTTTCAGCGTGATTATCCTCCGTGAAGACAATCCGCTCTTGACGAGTGCATCGATAAAAGCGAAGCGTTAGTCTTCGATGCACGTCAATAACTTATCACGTACCAGAGAGCGTTTTTGTTTTTCGTGTCCTGAAATATGGCGCTTCCAAACAGGTAACGACCGTCGAGTCTTGAAATATTTATTGTTAGCATTTTCATATAAAACTTGCAACGGAGAAGTCACACTATGTATTTATTTAGTTTATTGTCAAAATGTTTAAATTGTTGAAGGAAACTGGAATATTATCACTACTCATGGTAATGTAATGACAGTTTAGATTTTTTTTTTTTTGAGACTGCATGCCTCAGAAACTCATGCTAATCTCAGTATTCACGACAGTCGGAGGACATTAAAAAAAAATGCTTAAAACCATTAACTATTTTATAATTATTGGTTACGTTAAGCTTTATAATATACGATAAATAGAAAATTCATAAATTGTATCCAATTTATTCCTTCCGGTAATTTACAGCAACGTTATTAATATTAACCGTAACACATATAAGTATCGAGCAAAACACGCCAGAATTATTACTCATGATATAATCGCAGTTCGCTCGGTTCCCATTCATGTATAATCATTGACAGAGTAAATGTCGTACCAATAAAACCGAAACGCACGTCGAAAATAACGACAAATGTCTTCCTCGCATCATGCTGACCGTATTTGAGAAGCAGGTACGTGACCCGTTGCATTCGATAATATTTTACGGTATATATTACTACAGCACAGAGATGAGAGCAAAATTTATTGTTG